>JAMLFT010000018.1:64188-80951 GCA_026544285.1 Pachyrhizus erosus | reverse complement strand
GACAATTTAATTCATTTTAACATAAACTAATTGTGTAATTTTATTATATTTCAATATTTATATATAAATTTTAAATATAAAAATATCATATTTGAATATTATCTACTATAATAACAACACTTCTGAATTACCAAAATAAAAAAAAAAAAGAATTATTTTGTATGAATAAAAAATAAGAAAGTTATAACATTATCTGATTTATGTGAAGTTCTCCGCTGGAAAAATTTTCGGAAAACAAACCTTCACTCCTCTTTTTTAGTTTTCTCTCTCTCACTCCCTCTCTTTCTATTCTTTCTTTCTTTTTTTTTTCATCGTGGCAGAAAAAAGGGGAAAAGGGAAAAAGGAAAAGAAAAAAAAAGAAGAAAACCCTAATTTGGAATAGTGTTGGATTGGAGCGATTTCAGGACATCAATGGAATGAAACAGAGGAGACTGACTTGAGTTCGTACAAGATCAAGAGGAAGAGACGCAGAGATGGCACAACCAATGGCGTCTACTAATAGAGAATTGGAAGAGCAGCTTCTCGAAGCCGGTAACAAGCTTGTAGATCCTCCTTCCTCGGTGGAGGAACTCCTCCCGCTGCTAGACGTAATAACACATTTCCCCCTTTTTCTTCTTCCCTTCAGATATTATTTTAATCACTTAATGTTTGAGATATTTTTTGGGGTGTTTTTCCATTTGAGATGTTTTCCATTCTTTTATTATGTGATATATAAATCAGTGGAGGGGAGTCTGGAGATCACAAACTTGCTCCTGAAATTATCTGGCTGTAATGTTATTGTGAGATTTCGGTAGAAAAAACTGGTGTTACAGCGAATGTGCTAAGTTATAATACACATCCTAAGATAATACATTTATAATAGTGTCATCCTAAGTTATAGGGCTCTAATTGATAAGTGGTGATTAGTAATATTATTAATATGCTGGAATTGATTATGATTAACATCAATCTTCTTGATTGTGTGGTTAGGGATGTATGAAATAGACGACGGAAGTGAGGAAAGTTGAATTAGGTCCTGAAATAGGCTTTGTTAAGTTTTTATCAATTGTTAGAATTATTAATTGTTGATTTGCTGGGGAGTGTAGTAAGCGAAGGTTTGGAGTGATGCCAAGTGCCAACAGTGACCCTAGGTCTGAAGGGATGCTGTGCTTGGTTCCAGTGGTGTTGGTGTTGCATTGCAGTGGTTATAGCAGAGGGTTGCACTGCCTTCACCGTAGTAATGGTTGTCCTCCTCACACGTTACCAAAACACCCCACAGTATGCTGCCTCTACACCAAATCCATCAGGACTAACCCTCCATCTTTTTGTTAATTTGTTGTTGAATATCTTGGCTTTTGTTGGTTTGGTGCTGTAATGTGGAAGGTATGTGATGATGGGCATGGAAGCTATCAATGATAGGTTTGGGGATTTGATGTGGAGATAGGGGTGTTAGCTTGGACTATTGTTTAGTGGTTGATGTGTGAAATTTGATTATTTCAGGAGATTGGTGAAGAGGATGTGTTGCAACAATTTAACAACAAAGCCTTATCCCTTTGGGTGAGGTCAGCTACATAAATAATATGATGCCATTTGACTCAGTTAAAAATGAAAGTTTTAGAGATATTATTTTCCATGAAATTCATCTTGACTATTTCTTTCAGTCCTTCTTTGTCTCCTTGTCCTCTTCATCAGATTGAAAACCATACAATATACACTTCTCACCAGTGCCTCCCAAGGCTTTTTTTACATGTTCAAACCACCTTAATTTGTTTTTTGTCATCTTTTCCTAAGTTGGTGCTACAATAATCACTCCTCACATACAATCATTTCATATTCTGTCTCTTTTTGTATGGCCACACATCCATCTTAACATTCTCATCTCTACCACTCCAATCTTTTTTCTCTTGTTGTCCCTTTAAAGTCCAACATTCACCACCATAGAGTACAATTAGACGTATAGCAGTATGATAAAACTTGTCCTTGAGTTTCGTACTTTGTGGCCACAAATAACCCTTGATGCCTTTCTTGACTTTAGCTATTCTGCTTGTATCCTGTGTGTGACATCCTTGTTAATTTCCCCATCACTTTGTAGTATTGGCCCTATATATTTAAACTTAGAAACATATGACAGGACATCTTCTCCCGGTTTTACTTGCACAATAGTTGCTTGTCTCTTGCTAAAATTACAATGCATATACACAATGGATATGATTTAGTGGACCACTGGCAGACAAAATATTTTGTTGTTTTCCTTAGACAAACTGTAAAGAAGAGTCCAAAATTGTAGAACTGGAGATGGACTTCATCAGGAGAAATTAAATAAAGGAATATCAAAATATTAAAAAAGAACTACTTATCTCTTCAAATTATTCCTGTTCCCTTATAAATAGTTATGTTCTGCTATAAAATTTTAAATTTTCTTGATCATAGAAAATGTATCTACTTCATGACATGTGGAAAAGGTTTGATACAATCTTATTCATTCACTAGTTTAAATATATTTTCTTGCTTTGGGCAATTTTATAGCATATTAAGAATATCTTTTGAATTGATGGTTATTAAACTAAAGTTGTGGCATATTTTTCATATATTGGTTCCATACCGCTTGGTTTTGTGAATACAATTTTTAAAAATAATATACTTTACAAAGGAAGAAAATGATATTTCAAAATATGGACTAATATTGCTATGGTACAACAGGAAGTGTTCGCACATATCAAATTACTGATAATCCTATTACTAGATTTTTTATGGTGACCAATATACCATTTTTGGAAATTAGAAACTGTTTATTTACATAACTGGTTGTGTTCCTCTAACTGAGTTTGTCTTTATGTATAAATTGTTATGCTAATTACTAAATACTGTATATCATATCCGATTGTACATAAGTCTCAGGTAGTCAGGTGTTGGATGTGAGATTTGTGTTGCATATTCCTTACATACTTTGGTTGTCCGCTCTGCTTTGTTGTTGTTTTATTAGCATATATTATAAATTACAGCCGTGTGCATAACTAGGTCGTGTGAAAGATCAGTATTGTTTAACTTCCTGTCCGGCTGTCACCTAGGCACTATTTAACTTCCAAGGTGATGGAGAATGTTTATGATTTAAATAAATAAAATAATGTCTCTGAATTCAGGCAACTGATTACAGTTTACCTAAATAATTTAAAGTACATCTCCAGTTTGAACTTTGAAGTGAGGTGGAGCTGAAAAGTTCCTCTATGATAGAAGATATGCAAGTCTAAACACATAGTCCTAACTAAAACGTTGGTCAAAGTATTAAGCACATTTGTGATTTACATATTATTTTTTTCATTTTCCCTGCAGCAAGTAGAGAGTTGCCTATCAAGGGTTGAACAGTCACCTACTGACTCTATGCAAAATGCACTCTCTCCATCATTGAAAGCGTTGATAGCAGACAAACTTGTAAGGCACTCAGATGATGATGTCAAAGTTGCAGTTGCCTCTTGCATCAGTGAAATAACAAGAATCACTGCACCTGAAGCCCCTTATGATGATGATCAAATGAAGGTGTGCACAATTTTTCTACTACAATATATGAATGGATTTTATGAAAGACATCAGAAAATCAGTTGAATTTTACCAATTTCATTCTCTTACAGGTGGTCTTTCAATTAATAGTATCTTCATTTGAAAATCTACATGATATGTTAAGCCGATCATATACAAAGAGGACTTCAATTCTTGAAACTGTTGCAAAAGTCAGATCATGTGTGGTAATGCTGGACCTTGAATGTGATGCCCTGATTTTGGAGATGTTTCAGCATTTCTTGAAAGCAATAAGGTAAACCATTAGTTTTGGACAAGCTCAGCATCATCAAGGCTTCAAGTACTTTAATGTCTATAATTCTACATCAAACATGATTTGATTATTCTGATCTTTTTGCAACAGTCTTTTTGAACTATTTTAATATGTTATATTTTTTCCTGTTAATATCGTGTAAGCATGTAATAACTTGTGTGATTACTGATTACTTCCATATATTTTTACACTCTAATGCTTGAATACTTTAAATTTAACTACGTATCCATATCATACATGTAGCAGATACTGACACATGCATAGTGTATGGCTCACCTGTATTAGAACTTGACTGACTTTATCTTCAACCCTCTTGTGTACATTTTTTCTCTGGATAATGAATGAATCAATATCGTAACTTGAATAGATCATTTTATGTAAATTTGGCTACAATTTTGGTTTTTTAATAACTTTTGCAGGAGATTAAAGACCAACAAAGATTTTGATGATGATAGCAAATCAACCTGAATATCATCAATTTATGTTAAGAAAAATTAACGAAATCAAATTAATAAAACATAAGCAATATATAAATATAATTATACTGTCATATCTGTATCCTGATTTTAAAAAAAATTGTATCTGTGTATTGTATTGAACCCAATACTTGTATTTGTACCTATGGAACTTAGTTCTTGCAAATATACGAATGCATCTTTTTAGAAAGTTGGAAACAGTTAATGTTGGGGCCATGGTTCTAACCAGGTCCATTGGAATATTTTCAGGGAACATCATCCAGAAAATGTTTTTTCATCCATGGAAACAATTATGACCCTTGTTCTAGAGGAAAGTGAAGATATTTCCTTAGGCCTGCTGTCTCCACTCCTGGCAAGCATTAAGAAAGACAATGAGGTTGTAGTTTGACAGTTTCAATTTCATTTTTTAGTAGATTGCCATTTTACACATGCACCTTGTTTTTGTTCAAATTTTAGCATTATCTTGATGTTGATAATCATCGCGATCTAGGAAGCTTTTCCAATTGCCCAAAAATTGGCGGAGAGGGTCCTTGAAAGTTGTGCAACCAAGCTTAAACCCTACCTTATTCAAGCAGTGAAATTCTTGGGTATATTTGTGGATGATTATAGTACGGTACTTGCTTCAATATGCCGAGATACATCTGATGACTTGGAGAAAAATGATACATGTGTTACTAGTGAGCACGTAGTAAGTTTACTGTTGGTCTTCTCTCAACTAATGTCTGAGACATTTCATGACAAGAAAATTCATGAAATTTTGTTATGTCATTTTGACTTCTTTCAGGAAGATAAATTTGAGTCAGCAAAACAATCACTTGAGGAGTCAACACATGTATGGTCCCACTTTAATGTTCCTGGTTTTTACGTGTCTTGTGGTTCTAAAGTTTTATCTTCCTGAATTGAACACTGTTGTGGTTTGATCAGGTGGTTAAAAAGGATTCAAGGGAAGTTACACCTTCTCAACAAGAAAATTCTGATGTTAATATATCTCCAAAGTCGATCATGAGCAATGGTGTTGCATGTGTTGGAGAAGATATTGTCTTAGTTGATTCCAAGTCCATTAGAAAGGAAGAGGATGCTGATTGTTCTAATCACTCTGAAGGTTTGAATTTATCTGGTAATGAGATGAGTAATGATTTAGACACTGAAAAAGTGGACAATAGTAAACAAAAGCCTGAACAAACTACCAAGAGACGACAAAAGAAATCAAGCTCTTCAACTAAATCAGCAAAACCTTCCAAGGTTCAAGTTGCTGCTAATGAGAAGGAAACTGGGAAAATGCTTGGCTATGAAAGCAATGGCAAGAATGCTACCAGTTCCCCTCACGAGGACCATTCTGTTGAAGCAGCAGGACCTCCAGAGAATGACAAAGAAATTGATGCCAAGATTTTGTCACCAAAGGCATGCAATGACAAATCTGGAGTTGTTGCTTGTCCACCAAGTGAGAGTCTCTATAATGAAAATCATTCAAAGAAACTTGGACGAACGAAAAAGAAAGATGGCGCTGTAAAAGGAGGGACTGCAGAGGATGTTTCAAAGGTGTCTGGAGGAGCTAGTGATTCAGAAGCCAAACCTGCCAGGCGGTCAGTGAAAAAGTCACTTGGTCAGAATTCTGATGTAAAAAAGGGAAGTGGGTCTACAAATGATGCAGATGCTAAAAAGCACTTGGCCAAGAAATTTGATGAAAACAAAAAGGGTAGTGGTGGATCCTCTTCAAAGCAGATGGATGACAAGAAAAAGGGAAAGCGGGGGAAAGCTAACTCTGAAACAGATGTAGCAAATTCATCTGCTATGGATGTGGACAAGGTATCTTTTTGTGCATTATATGGTTCTTGATTCTTTGCTACTGTTTATTGACATTATTGCTACATGATTTCATTCTGCTTGTTCTTTTTTCAAAGTAAAGCATTAAAGGAATCATTCTTAATTATTTAGGAAATGGTTTCTTCTCCGAAGTCTGGTACAAAATCAACTAAAGATGAAAATTCGGAGGAGACTCCCAAGACAAACGTGAAAAGGAAACGCAGTTCAGGAAAAGAAAATGTATGTATCCTGTTCGCTCTGAATTTTGAAATTATAAATATTGAAACCTCCAAGATATATACATTAGGAAAATTTTCCTTCGGTAAAAATCTTTTATGTAGATATATCTTGATAGTTCCAAAATTTTGGCTGTCTTCCTGCATTGATTGCTAATTATCTCATTTTTGTGTTAGGAGTCTAAGGTGAAGGCATATGGTAAAAACCTCATTGGTTTACGGGTCAAAGTTTGGTGGCCTGAGGATCGAGAGTAAGTACTTATCATGTCTTTAATTTTTACTTTCTGACATTGGAAATTTTGGTTAACAAGGGGCCAGGAAGTGCTTTGTGCTGTTTGGCATTTAATTTTAAATTGTAATCTCTAGTTTTTGAATATATGATTTCTAAGCATCGGAACACGTGTTTTTAGACCTCTTAATTTGGACTGATGTTGCTTTGTTCATGATATTTGCATTATGTGTATTACAGTTACACTTACTACATGTATCTTTGTGTAAACCTTTCTGTTGAAGTTATCATGGTCTTGATGGTTTGAGTTCAAGATTTCCCTTATTGGCTTATTTGTTTTTTTCTTAATTTATTTCAACGGTTTTTATGCTAAACTCTGCTTAATCATAATTACACAAATTACTTCTCATAAATTTTAATAGGTACCTTATGTAAAATTTAGTGTGGGAAGCTTTGATGTGAAATAGCTGGAGATAGTGTGTTTGAATTCAACTAGGGTATATCATCATGCACATTCTATTTTTTATCAGTTTGCCTGTTTATTTTGATGTAAGTGAAATAATTGCTATATATTTTCACTGACACATAATCTGTTACAGGTTTTACAAAGGTGTTATTGATTCTTTTGATTCTGCTAAAAAGAAGCACAAGGTGATTTGACAGTTTATTAAGTCATCTCTTTACCCTTCCATCACTCACAAAAACCTTTGTATTCTTTATGTTCTTTTGTTTTGCTCTGCCCATTCAAGCATCTTTAACTATTTGTTGGAATGTATAGATGGCATAATATCTTTGGCATACATTTGGATTCTAAGGAAAAGAATAAAAATGAATTTTTTAAATTGAAAAAAAAAAATCAGACACTTAATATTCTACTTCCATCCCTATATATAAGATCCTTTTAACTAATTCATGGAAATTAAGAAAGTTGGTTCATGTAGTTAGTAATATTAAATTTATTAATCGTACATATTATTTTCCTAAATTACCCTTATGATTATGGGAACTCATTATCTCACTCTTTCCACCTAACTATTTTTCGCCTTATTAACTAATGTGTGCTTGTTATCTTCTTCAATTCCCTAGAGAGAGAATGAGTTTATCTTATTCATTTACAGTATTTATTTATTGACTACAAAATTATTAAAGTAATTAAGAATATTTCAGTAAAAAAAAAATTAATGCAAGAAACAATTTGAAGAGGATCTTATGGAAAAGGACAAATAAATTTCTTAGAAGAGTCGAATATATAGACTAAAGCACAAACAATGAAAAAGAAAGTCCTTTTAGTGCTTTTCACATGAGCTAGAAAAAATAATATGTGAAAAAAAAAGTTATGTAATAAAAGCACTTTTTTCAAAACTTATCCAAATGCACCCTATTTTATCTTCTGACACCTGTTCTCTATTTTAGGTCTTGTATGATGATGGTGATGAAGAAATATTAAATCTTGTGAAGGAGAAATGGAAGGTCATTGAAGCTGACTCGGATGCGGATGAGGTTGGTCTATGCCTTATACTTTTTACACCAAAATTTCCCTGTGTTAATTAATGGCAATTATTTATGTGGACAGGAAGAACGAAGTGATCATGCAAGTCTGGATGCTTCAACTGATATGTATGTGCTGCATATTCGTAGTGTCATTTTTTGTTGATACATCTTGTGGCTGTATTATTCAATATTTTTCATGCATGTTTGTGTGGGGTGTGCATATATTGTGATGTTGCTGATTTGTTGGATACATTGTTTGAAAGAAAGCAACCATGATATATATGTTCCCAAAATCTGAACCTACCCTATTTGCAAATGTGTATTTTGCCCTGTGCCCATAATTTGGAGCTTTTTATATGATTTATCCTATAGCTTTGTTCTGAATTAGCCCCTCTCTGGTGAGTCCATGGTAGTCGTTGCTGTATATTTGATGTTCCAATTATGTCTACAACATTTAGTTATTGAAGTTGTTGGAAATCCAGAGCACACAAGGGTTGTGAATTTTCAGTTGGACTTGATAAATTGTGTCGAGTGCTAAAAGAATTATTTTAAAAACTGAAAGAACTGTTAATACCCTTTAACTTAATGGAATTTTTGACACCGATATACTCATTTATTAACTGATATATAGAGATGGAAAATTGCCAAATTTAGCTATGTGCTGCATTGGTTTGATTTTATCAATTAAGAATGTGTTAGTAGATTGCTTAATGTTTTCCCTTTGTTTTGAAGGATTCAAATGGACATGTCTCGTTTATTTCTGTACTTTTGTGATTCTCTTTGACGCTATGACATACATGGTGTGCTTTCTGGCTGTTTCTTTATTTGGTCGTATTTACATTGCACTGTTCTTTGTATTATTCAGGCCACCAAAAAAGAAAGGGAAAACAAGTGCAGGGGAATCAACCAAGCAAGGAAAGATGGATGCTTCTTCCAGAAGGTTGGTGAATATCAATTAATCTATTTCAGTGCCACAACTTGTTTCATATCTAAATTTTTTACTTCAATTTGTAGCGGTGGAGCAGCAGCATCCAGTAGATCAAAGGGTGCATCCATGAAGTCTAGCCAGAAGTCCAAAGATGGCAACAAATCCAAAGATTCCAAGACTATTAGCAAACCTGAGGATGAAGTTAGTAGAAAATCCAAGGCAAGCACTCCTAAAAGTGGTAGCAGTAAATCTATTGTTGCTGCTAAAAAAATGAGTAATAAATCCAAAAACACTGGTACTTTCAAGACAAGTGAATCAAAGAATGATGACACTAGCATGCCAAAAGCCTCTGCCAAGTCTAAGAAAGAAACTCCAAAAAGTGGAAAATCCAAGCAAGAAACCCTGAAGACTGCTATTTCGAAAGGAAAACCTTTGAAAAGTGGTGGAAAGACTGATGTTAATGGTACCGCCAAGGTGAAATCTGGTTCATTGAAGAGGAAATATTCCGATAATGAGAACTCGGATGTTTGAGCAGGAGAGATAGAAGATACCAAGGGCAAAACTTCATGTTCATCACAGGCACAAGGAAGTGAACTCAAGAGTGGAAAGAAGCGTTGGAGAACCTAGAAGTGGGTATTTATTCTCACTGTTTATTCCTTAACTAGCTGCTTGCCTTGTGCTTACAGCATTTAATTTTTTGCTTCCTATGGCTGGAGCAATCAAGTGAATTTAAGCAATGTATCAGGCAGCTGTTCATCGTTTGTGGTAATTATCTAGTTGCTAGCATTGTTTTCTCCAGTTATTAGTTAGGCTAGTTTAGTTGTATGGATTAGAATCTTTAGTTACTTTTCCATTGTTTCTAGACTAGATGGATGTCATTTGAAGGCAACACCTGAAAATATTTGGCTACCAACCTTCATTTAAAGAATTGCTTTGGCACTCCCTGATGCTGACAGGTTGACTAATTACTAACTACCCAATTAACGTTTTTGCGTAACAAAGTGCTTATGTGGTTGTTGCTTTGTTGGGACAATACGTACAGCATAATTCATGTGGTGCAAGCTATTGAAGTTGGTCAGTTGGGGGCCACCTAATGGAGCGCAATCTTCGTACGGTTTATTTGGTTTTGATTTGCATGTTTGAGTTTCAACATTAACCAGTACATGGACATCTTTGCTATGTTACTTTCCCAAGAACCTTAAGTTTGTTTCAATATTCCAACATCCACAAACATTCTGCGTTGAATATGAATATTGCTACCAAACTAAGCTGAAAAAATTGTACTTTGCCTAGTTAAAATATCCGTTGAGACGTATATGGCCAAATTTATTGATAAATCGCATAATAAGAAAATGGTTGTTTTCAATAATTGATATTTCACATTGATCCAGACGTTTTCTTAGTGTAGTAAGCAAACATTGTTCCATTCCTTGTGACATCCGTTTTTAAATTCTTATAGCTGGCCTAGCCCAACAAATTTGTTTTTTGAAGTGTTTGAGAATCTTGTTTATGTTGGGCCATGGAGGAAAGTGTGGTGTTCTT
Organism: Pachyrhizus erosus; assembly: GCA_026544285.1. NCBI lineage: Eukaryota > Viridiplantae > Streptophyta > Magnoliopsida > Fabales > Fabaceae > Pachyrhizus > Pachyrhizus erosus. The sequence goes on along the minus strand of JAMLFT010000018.1, from coordinate 70,441 downwards.
TTCATTTTTCATCATATTTGTAAATGATTAATCTAATCAGTAAAGGCCAGTGGTTTTGGAAACAAATGCCTTCAACGATTTCATCCAGCTTTTGTCAAATTGTACATACATATTGAAAGTCAGTTACCTGAATTAAGTATGTTGTGGAAGTATATTAAACTTAAGTTTTACTTTTAACTACGGTTTATATCTTTCAAAAACTCCATATCAAATAAAAGGTTCGTCCTGTCTTTTGTGAATTATTGATTTCAAAATAACACTTCCACTGACCATGTTTTAATACCCCCTTTCTTGTTACCGACAATAGCTGGTGATGGTTTTGCCTTTTCATATTTGTTGGTTGTTAGAACTCCAAATCTTTATTTGTCTTAGATATTTGGTTTTAAAATATAGCGTAGCAGGTTGAAGATTAGAGACACCTGTACTTTTAGTTTCTCTCCATCTTATTGGTGATTGTTGTTTATTAGTCTTTTCTTCTCTTTTTATTGGTCAAACGTAAGTGCAAAGTGAAATTACATATCGTATACCTTTACAATAGGCCAAAACCCAATTGAATATATGGGTCATGCAAAAGTCACTTTGCTTTTGTCCTCTTGCTAAAGGTACATATTGATTATCAGTGATCGCTAGTTACTTTTTCTTTTTTAGCTGCATATTCTCTCTGATAGAGAGATTATTTCATGCATCAGAAAGACGACACTTTGTCAAAATATATAAACACAGAAGGATCAAATTATTTAAATAGTAATTTTATGAGTTATTTTTTAAAAAATATTTTTGATTTATTATATTTTATATTCTCTCATTTTTATCCTTTATGTTTTAAAAATTTTATTTTAGTCTTTTATATTTTTAAAAAATATGTTTTAATAATTTTTGTTGTGAAAAGGACAAAATATAATTAAAATAATATTTTTAAAAACATAAAAGATGAAATTCAAAATTTTCAAACATAAAAAATGTGTGTGTGTATATATATATATTATCCTTATAATTAAAAAAAATATTTTATCTTTATGATTTATGCAATAAAACTCAACTTTTAAGGTTAATATTGATCAATGAGATAAAATTGTGATTTTAATGGTTGTGTATGTAATTAATCCTTAACATTGATTCAATAAAGGAATGAATGTATTAATTTTAAATATTAAAAAAAGGGGATTATTGGAAAGCGAATAAATTCAAAACTAGAGAATGATAATGATAGGATGGACAATAATGTAATGAAGAGGGGAAGAATCAAAGAAGGGAAAGGGTCCATTCAACATTGTGTGTCATTCAGAGAAGAGATTTGAAAATCACTTTGAATCAAATCAAATCGCATCACATTGTACAAAGATGAATTCAATTACAAGAAGCGGATCGCTAAGTATCATCCTCGTTGCTTTCTCCTTGCACTTCATTCTTGGTTCGCTCTCTCAAACTAATTCCTCTAACCTAACCCTTTTTTTTTAAAAAAATTCCATGTTGATTTAATTTATGCATTAGGAAACCCATTTTTTTTTTCATTTGCTCTTTATTTTTAGCGATAATACATTCAACACCCAAATAAATAATGACATAATTGTTCTTTTCTCTATTATATTTCCCCTCTTATGTTGAAAATTTGCACCATTTAAATGGTTCTAATGTGTGTGTTACTATTTCTCATCAATTGCTCTACCAACTTTAATTTTGCTTCACCGCATTGCCTGGCTTTCCACAATACAATATATGACTCTCTTCTTTTCTGGGTGTTTTCTAGGTTTTTCTGATGACTCACTTGCTTCTAAAGACACTACAGAGAAAAAACTTCATGCCAGCAGAAGCACTAGTACAATAGTTGTTGTTGTATTAATTATCCTTGTGCTATTTTCTTTGTTCTCCTTTGTACTTTTTAAGTTGTGGCGGAAGAAGAAAAGGGAAGAGCAATATGCTCGTCTTTTGAAATTGTTTGAACAGGATGATGAGTTAGAGCTTGAGCTTGGCCTAAGGGACTGACTTTTGCAATTTAACATCTTCAAGGTTGGTATTCCATCATGATGTTTCCTCTTCTCTTTTCTCACTCGCCCAAACTTTGTTTGTAAAATTCAAATCCTAAATACTCCATTCTTTTAGTTTTTTTCATGATCATAAGAAGGGAGCATTGAGAGAGATAAAACCTTAGATTTGTTATGTTGCACTTGTTGGGGAATAAAAATCAACCTGGAATTGATTTTTAATTGCCCAAGTAACTTACTTATTGAAATTTGTTAACCTTTTTTCTTAACCTTCATATTACATGGTGAAATGCCTTTTTCTTGCTGAGTATTTAAATGTTCCTGTTGTTGGTACCCTTCAATAAAAACTTTAAACTTTAGGTGTAAGCCCTTATAGGCTCTGGTTGTTATATTTCAATCAGAATTGGAGTTTTACTTTGGTAATGGCCAACCTTTATTATGTGATTTACCTAGGCGTAACTCGACTTTTGATTGGAGAACAACATTAAAAGCATGAGGTATCACACCTTAGTTTTGCCTTTTTGGTAAGACAAAACTTGGGTGCAATACCTTAGATGCTTTTACTGTTGTACTCTAATAAGAAAAATAGAGTTTTATTGACTCTAATATACAAATTACAAAGGTAAAACTTAATTATGATTTAAGAACAATCTCAAAAGTAATTAAGATATTGTACTTAAATTTTGTCCTTTTGTTCTATGGTCTTGAAACATCGTTATAATAATTAATATAAATATGAAATAAAAAATAAATGTATTTAATTTAATATCCTTTTATTCTTAATAATTCTAAGGATTATTAGAAAAATGGTTTTTCTAACCATTGTCATAAAGAATAATATTTAAACATTCGAAAGTGAAATTTTTTTATTAAAAAATATAACATTTAATATTAACAATTTATCCCTACTATGATTTCCTATTACACATTTAATATATTGAGTCCTTAACCATTGCCCTTAATTTAATCATTAACAAAATTGGTTATGAAGATTTAGAATTATATAACTATACGAATTACTTCGAGATTTCTTTTTTCGTCTCTACCTACGTAGTTTTTTTTTGTGAATATGTATAAGTTTGGAACCCTGAGCAGAGTGTTGGTGATAAGCTGGAGGAAGGTGAGGATGACGTCAAGTCATCATGCCCCTTATGCCCTGAATAGTTCAAATTCAATACTAAAAATCTATTTATTTATACGTCGTCTATTAATAATTAATATAAAAAATATAGAATATCTATCTGTATATTTATCTATATAGATAGATATAATTTATTATTAATTAGAAATTTCTTTTTTAAGAAAAAAGAAAGTAAATCAAAATATTTGATAGAATCGTTTATATTTATCTATATAGATAAATATACAAATAGATATTCTATATTTTTTATATTAATTATTAATAGACGACGTATAAATAAATAAATTTTTAATATTGAATTTGAAATATGAAGATTTAGAATTATTCTTCAATGAATTTAACCTCCTTATTTGCCACTTTTAAGAATATTTTTCTAAACATATTTTTAGGTAAAATTAACCTTTTTACCCCTTATCTTAAATTCTTTATTTAATTTGATCCCTGATAAAAATCTTGGGAGAGTCACACTACAAAAGCTACTTATTGTAGTTGGAAAGCCCAAAGCCTTGTAAACCTATGATGCATGAATACGATATGCATCCGATGATACATCAATTCTTGAAAATATAGGATACAATACATTTAAGATACCAATTAAAAAAAAAAATTAATAATATAATTATTAAACATTAATAAAAGTAAAATAAAAATTGTAAATAACTATGATCAAAAATCCAAAATTAAGAATATACTTCTTACATTTTAAACATTACTAAAAATAAATAAAAATTATAAATAATTTCTTAGTTATCTAGAAATAGGAATAGTATCAATTTCATCCCCTCCTTGACCATCATCTGTAAATAGGACAACTTCTATTTCTGGTTCAAGAGACAAAGATGCAACTTCAATATTTCCAACATCATCAAAGCTGCCCCATGCATCTCTACCAATATCCCACATCTTGGTTCCCCCTTGCGTGTATTCTTCAGTTTTCTTAGACAAAAGTCGCAAGTTAGTATGTACATAAACCAAGTGTTCTGCTCTTCTAGGATTCAACTTCTAGGTGCTCCAATTTCTTTCACAAGACGAGGAAGTAGGTTGTACAAGAAGCCTCAAAGAAAGCTTTTGAAGGAGAGGGGCAGAAGAAACATGCATCACCCACCAAGATTTAGGATTTAATGTCCATCTATCTTCAATTGAGTCATAAAAAGCAAAACTATTTGCTTTTGATGAGAAATCAGCATATTCAAGTGCAACCTTTTTTCTTCCCTCAAATGTTGTGAAAACTTTTTCAAACATTTGTTCCTCTCCCTAGAAAGCTCTTCATCCTCATGTGGAGGATTTCTATTCGGACCCTCATGGAGCCATTCTTCACTACAGTACCTATGAATCAAGCAAAAATTAGTCATCTACTTGTTTATAATAAATAATTAAAAATAAATAAATATTTGGTAAGCTAATATTACCTAGGATTCAAAGTGTGAGCCATACAGTGGAGAGGGGTGCAACTTTTAGTCCACCTATCAATTAGTATAGAATAAACAACTTCATAAAATGTTGATTTATCATTTGACTCTCTTCCTTCATGCCTATATATAGATGCCTTCACTTTTTCTATCATAATATCCCACATCTCATAGACCAAATGAAGTGTGGGATTATCGGTATCACAAGCTCTAAGCATATTATAAATAGGATCAGTAAAGTTAAGAATATATACAACTTTGTCCCACTATACATCATTCAAAATAAATTCTTTCACAGCTTGGGCCTTGCGTACATCATCCTGTCTAAGAATTCCACTCTTCACTAATATAACCATTGATTGGAGAGAACCCTTCGAATGTTTAAATCTTTTCAACGTCACTATGATAGATGCAAAGCGTGTTTCCACAATAGCAAGCAATTTCAAAGATGAGAAGTGATTAAAAATTGCCAATCTCATGGAGTGATTCAAGATAAAGTTCCTAATAAAAGAAACATCATCAACAACTTGAGTGATCCAAACTACATTCATTATAGCTACCTCAGTTTTCTCAATGTTCTTGGCAGCACATATGTTCTTCAATGCTAGGTTCAATGCATGAACAACATAAGGAGTCCAAAAATTTTTAGGAAATGAAACTTCAATGATCATTCCAGCACCTTTGCATACAGGAACATTGTCTGTTATAATTTGAACCACATTTTCTTCTCCTACTTCTTTTAAAACTTCTGCCATCCTATTAGTCATATAATACTTATTTTAATTTCATCAGAAGCATCAATAGCTTTTAAAAAAACTGGACCTTCCTTCACTTGCTGCCATAAAATTAATTAAAGGTCTTCTTTGGAAATCTTTCCATCTATCAGAAACTATGCTAACTCCCTTTCCCTTCCAAGTTGATTTAATTGGTTTAAGCAACCTCTCAACATGTTCCTTCTCTTGTTGTAAGAGAATTGTTCTCAGAGCATTATATCCAGGAGGGAGAAAACCACTAATATTATGATTAGCAGCAAACAAATAAAAATTTACATAGTAAGGATTTCTTGTAAGGTTAAAGGGCAATCCAAAAGAAAACAACATTCTAGCAATGAGGGCTTTGAGATTGTCTCTATCTTCTAGATTAAATGTTTTATCTAGAGCACCTTTCCTCTTTTTTAATGAAGGGTTCTCATGCATTTTCTCAGTGGGCAGTGGGAGATGCTTATGTTTCACTTTATTTTCAGCCAATTCAACAACTGATTTTAATTCAGCCAAATACTCGTCATTTACTTTTGAGCACACAAATTCCAAGTTCATAATTTCTCAACAAATGACCTTTTACTCCAGAATAGGAACTTCAAAATGTTTTTTGATAAAAGTTACAACAGCTCTTGTTTCCTCCCCCTTCAGATCCTTTATCTAATAGGCTTACATAAGTCCAAAGAGGAGCATGATCATTTTGTCCAACATGAAGAGAAAGAAACTCACTCGGAATTTTGGAATTAGTATCAGAACTAGAAGGATTTGATGTTTACATTGTAAACACTATGTTTCTACAAATAAATAATAATAATTATGATATAACAATAATTAATTTTTATTAAAAAAAACTATTGATGTCTTTTTTGCAAAATTAATTTTAAAAATGATAATAATTAAATAAGTATAACTAATCAATGATAACTTTTTAAGTACTAATATATGCTTTTATTAATATTATAT
>JAMLFT010000018.1:0-64178 GCA_026544285.1 Pachyrhizus erosus | reverse complement strand
ATGATAATAATTAAATAAGTATAACTAATCAATGATAACTTTTTAAGTACTAATATATGCTTTTATTAATATTATATAACAAAATATACAATATAGATTAAGAAAAAGATACGTATTAAAATAATATATATATATATATATATTAAAATATATAAGAACAAAAACAATACACATTACTTATCAAAATATTAGAATTATATGTTAAGAATGTCATGTATTATAATATTAGGATGGCGGAAGGATATTATATGTATTAGAATATATTATATAATAAAAATATACAATACAGATTAAGAAAAAGATACATATTATTATTAAAATAAAAAATTATATTAGAATAAAAAATACATATTAATTATCAAAATATTAGAATTATATGTTAACAATGTCATGTATTATAATATTAGGATGACGTAAGGACATTACATGTATTAGAATAAAAAAATTGTAAATGAAAAAAAATAGAAAAATGTATTAAAAAATTGAAAGCACGTAACACAATTGTAATGATGTAAGAAGAAAAAAAAATATAAACTGTAAAGAAAAAGAATAAAAAAATTTAAAGAAATTAAGAAAGTGTAAAAAAAAAAAAATTGAAAAAATAAATAAACTGTTAAGTGCTCATTTACAATGAGTGGGGAGTGGACAAGTGGAGTGGTGGAGTCCTGGTGGGTGCAGAAGACTCGTACCACTACCAGAAAACGTGGAGGTTGTGGGATAAAAGTTATAAGTAAAAAAAATTCTCAATTGCTCATGAGTAGCCATCCTCATTTGCTAAGAGCTACCATGAACATCTGAAACCAATGTCACACCTCAACCAACTCTTAAAACACCACCATTGGAGTTCTATTGCACATGGCCTTGTGGAACTGTATATGGGATCTTTATTTGAATAAGTGCGTACAGCTTCCGCGGAGATAAAATATTGTTGACAACTTGAGCAAAGACAATGACAGAAAGGAGAACCCAGTGGCAGATGAAGGGTTTGTGAAACTTCATTTCCTCGGATGCAAGACAGCAACAATAGATGTTGAAAAACATTTCTGTGAATCTAAGCTAGCTCCCTACACTGATGCGGTCAATACTAAATCGAACTGTTCTTGTGTTGAAGTCTTTGTCACATGACTAAGAAGGGAACAAAGAGAGAGGATTAGAAATGTAGTTGTAGAAGCATATAAACAATAGCATTAAGTTTTTTCATGTTTCTCCAATGTTATTGGTAGCCAACTCCCTCCATTAAATCCATTGAAGCTACCAAAGCTGTCATTTGAAGCCACCATGCCTCAACACCTTCCCATCCCCTGAATTGGTCTTATCTCCACTCCAAACTGTTGTCCTACCACCATGAACACCGTTCTTCCTCCTAAGCCCATATTATCTTTGTTCCAACTCAACACAACAACCAAGCTCCCACACAAGCACCATTGCAAGCCACCAGCACGACCAACACTCTAAAGCTGGGAGAGCGTGTGTGGATGTTCTAGGTGGCTTCATACACATTGGCATTTCTATTGGCAGCAGTGCTAAATAAGCTTTCTTTCTGGTGCCTTCAAGGCCTCATGGACTTGGATGGTGCTACGTGCCTCTATACCACCATTAGGCCAACCTTCTTTACATCAACACAACACCACCCAAGCCACATATTCAGTCAAATTAAGAAGTTAATGGAAATGTGTGCACATTAGTAACAGCATCGGATGGAAGTGATGTTTTGGTGAATGTTCACATTTGTAAACATAAGGGGCTAAAAGAGTAATTTCCCCTTTTTTTTTTTATTAATGTAAGAATTCAAAGTGACTGGTGAGGTATAATTGGTATAGATAATCTTGTTATGACGTCTTTCTCGTCATTTATGTAAAATTATTACTATTAGGATTTTAAGGTGAGTCCTAACACACTGATAAGATTTAGGGGTATTGTTTCATATATCTACCCTCTCCACACCCCATTAGGTGGGACTTTCATGCACTATGTCACCTGAAGCTTTTAAAGTTTATATTTTGAAGGGAAGTGATTTTTTTAAGCACACATTTAAATATTTTGATTGCAAGCTATGCGAGTTTATTTATTTTGAAATGGTTTATGCTAACAGGTGTAAGGACGCTTGTTAAAAATATAAAATAGAAAGTACATGATGAAATGTACAACAATTAATACATCACTGTACTTTTATTTTTAGATCCTTAACAAGTGTCCTTGTAAAACTTGTTAGCATCTGTCTTCCAAAGTTTTGCTGGTTGCCCTAGACGGATATGATGATGGACTTATAATGGGGTTAGGACTTTTTTGGAGACAAGAATCATAATTGATTGTTTGTAATGCTATTAATTGATTTTTCTTTTCGTAGATATTTGTTTATCTACATGGTAGATGAAGTGTAGGATAATTTGCATAATGATTGGATGAGTTTTATATGCTTGAAATTTGTTTATATATATGATATTGTAGTCTTGACATGCTATAGGCAATATATGATGTCCATGAATATGAGACTTGTTATATTTCAAGGACATTTGCTTGCTAAAATAACTTGGGGATGTCAGATGAGGATGTTAGGATATAAGGAGAAGGGAGAGTTAGTTAAGGTAGTTGGACTATTAATGAGTTAGCTAATTAGTTAGAAGGATTTATTCAATATAAATAGAGGAAGAAGGATAGGATAGATGAAAAATTGTTGTCATTTTTAGATTGCGCATTAGCTTTTTGTGAAAGGAGAAAGCTTTTGTGAAGGAGAAACACTTGGAGGAAAGTTATCTTTCATATTTTCTATTCTTTTACAATCAAGAAATTTCATCTTTCTTTCCTATCTTCTATTTTCTAGTTTGGGTTCCTAACAATTGGTCCAACCTATCAATCTCTGAGGGAGAACCAGTGTTAAGATATGGATGAAACACAAATTTGGCTTAAGAAGGAGGAGCTGCCAACATTTGTAGGGATAGACCTAATTGGTTGGATTGAAAATTTTTGAGGTACAAGAAACTCATTCATTCCATAAGTTGCAATATGCATTATGAGTATGGAGGGTGTGGCAATGCATTGGTTCTATTCTTAGTGCCAAGAGAACCCAAATTCATATTGGGAGTCATTTTCTATAACTTTGATTAAAAGATTTGGAGATAGCTATGGTAGTCAAGTCTTTAAAAGATTGACTACCTTGAAGCTAGAAGATAAACTTGAGATGGAAACCTGCATCGAGAAAAGGGAGACTTCCATTGTCTTCTTAAAAGAAAAGACCATCATTTCAGAGTTGAAACACATGTTGCACAAGTTATTGAATGAAGAGGTTAGTCCCCATTCTACTCAACAAGACAAAAATAGTATGGAGGGAAATGGGTTAAAATGCAATGAAGCAGAGGTTAGTTCTTGGGCAAGAAAGGTGGAACTACCCTCCTTTGATGGAAGCATAGAAGTGGAAACTAATTCAAAGGATAGCAATTTTTAGTGTAACAGTGATCAATTACAATTCTTGACATCAGAAACTAGAAGTAAAGAAGGTTTAGTAATCAAGAACCACACCCTTTGTGGTGGAGAAGAAACCAAAAGGAAGCAAGAGAAGCAAATTATTAAGAACCCAAACTAGAAAGTAGGAAAGAAAGATGAAATTTCTTGATTGTAAAAGAATAGAAAATAGAAGAGATAACTCTTCCCTAAGAATTTTTCCTCCAAAAAGGATTTTTTTTCTTTCCAAAAGAGCTAATGCTCAATCTAAAAATGACAACAATTTCCCTCTCCTATTCTTTTTTCCCTATTTATATCTATTAAACTCTCTAACTAGCTAACTCATTAATAGTCTAATTACTTTAACTAACTCTCCCTTCTCCTTATATCCTAACAATGCACCCGTCCTAAAAATCAACCTTGTCCTCAAGGTTGGAATTGAAAACTAGAATTACACACTAAAATGACACACTTTCTCGAGTTTTCTCTAATTGTTCGAAGACAATTGCACCCATTGTAGCTTTGTTGTGAACTGCCCCTACATGCAAACTCGGGTCTAGTGGCTTTAGTGGTGGTGGGGATGAGGCTAGACTCTTTGTAACTAGAATCGTCATGACTGCCTTTGTACATCCCTTTTGCTTTTGCTCTATTGCCAAGTTGTCGTCTAAACACAACAAAGTTTAATGATAAAGGCTCACCCAACAAGTTGAAATTCTAAGATTCCAATGTCATTGATGTTTCAACCATCTTTATGATTGAATTTGGGTCCAACAGCATAACAATCTTTTTATGAAAATCTGGATTTTGAAAATAAGGAATCTTTGTTGCATGGTCACCTTCAACTTTCTTTTTAATCAACTCTACCAGTAGGTCCTCGAGGGACACAAGCTCCTTCTCTGGCTTCAAGGATTCTGATGATCTCCCTAACTTGATCTCATTTAACGCTTCATCATATTGTTCAGTTTCTAGTTCTTGATGTAACACATAAACAAGATGTTCGACTTTTGTTACTCCTTCTGTGCAACCCCCAAACACATAAACAAGATGTAACAGGGATTTTGTACATCCCTGTTGTTCAAGAAAGAACCTCGGTATTATCGCAACATTCTGACCCACTCCCTTCCATGGTCTTCTTGACATGCTTGGTTGTATAGGAATCTATCTCCTCTTAAATTATTTGCTTATTTATGATCTTGCCCTCCAACATGTCTTGTTTTTGCATCCACCTTTCCAGCCACATCTTGATCTCTTTTATTCCCTCCATCTTCTTGATGCGAGAGGGATGTGTCTCCACTCTTTTATCATCTTTCACCCTTTTCTCTTCAAGAATGATTTCTTGACTCTCATCTTTCACCCTTTTCTCTTCAAGAATGATTTCTTGATTCTTCATTATCTTGTGCAGTTTATGTTTCAACTCTAAAACGCTGTTCTTGCAAAAACGATGCTGCAACCCATGCAAATTGTCTGCCTCCCTCACAAACACCTCCTGCAATGGCCCATCAAGTTCTGGTTTGATTTCTTGATTCGTCACCAACCGCTGAAAAATTTGCTTAAGCTCAGACACATTGTTGGTCCTCTCTTTCAAGAACACTCTGGAAGTCTCCAATTCTTTGATGCATGCTGGCTTAGCAATCCACCCAATAGGGTGTGCCCCCATAAGGATTGGCAGCTCCTCCTTCTTAGCCCAAATTAATGCTTCTTCCATCTCTAAACAGTGACTCTCTCTCAATGATCTAACTGGTCGAATCAATAATTAGGAATAAAAATTAGAAAATAAAAGAAAAAAATATTTTATTGAATAGTAGAAAGAAAAGAACAAAAAATAAAAGAGATAACTCTCTTTCAAAGATTTCCTCCTTCACAAAATATTTTTCCTTTCACAAAAGAACAAATGTTTAATCTAAAAATGACAACAATTTTTTCTTTCTCTTATCTTTCTTTTCCTATTTATATCTAATAATCCCTCAACTAATTAACTAACTCTTTTCTTTAGTCGACAGTCATAGTTTTCTTGTGGAAAGATCTTTAATGCAGCCAAGTCTGTTTTCATCTTTGAATCTGAAATAAAGCAAGGGATTTCTGACTTTCTTTTTTTTATATGCTTGAAAAGTCCTTTCAGTGGTTCTAGAACGACTTTGACACTAGCGAAGATTAAAAGTATTTTATTACAAAATTAACTGATTGATTTTAACAATTTATATATGCATGTATGGCTTTAAAAAAGCTAAATCATTCCATAGCACTCAAGTGCTTTTTATTGTGAAGGACGTGATGATAATGGTGATTACGAAACTGTGTCACAACCTTCAACAAATGTACAAAATGCTAGATCTAAATTTAATTGGCTTTAGTTTAACCCTTTCTAGTTATGGTACATACGCAATTTTTACATTATTATACATTTGGCACGGAGATATTTTATTCCAATAGATGAGAAGAAATTCCTTGTATATTGTACACAACTGAACGTAAAAATAAAGCTAACCCTGGGCTTTTATGTGGTTTAGAGGTAAAAGACAAGGGACGAGTGCAGCGACAATCTTAGCACTTTACCTCACTGTATTATAAATATAATTTGCTAGTAATTGACATTTGCATAACATAATTACAAAGAAATATATAAAAATGGATGGAAATTTAAATAAATAAATAAAAAGGATGGTAATAATTAATTGACCACATGGTATCTATATAGTAAATTAGTATAATATAGTAGTGTCTTTAATTCCACAATACGAAGAAGCCAAACTATCTAGTATTTTTCTCGACTCGTCTTCCTACATGATGAGCAGCAATAATAATGCAGACGCTACTATTTATTTCAGCCAACTGCTATATTTCTATTACAAATGTTAACAAAATCAAATTACAGAATCCCTTGTTAAAGAATATGAAAATGCAGCTTTTCCATCGCACTTGTAACCTCGCAACTTATTCGAAATACTACTTTATCCTTCTAGCCGTAACTAGTAAACTGCTCTCCTGCAAAATTAGTCAATAAAATAGGATGAATGGAATTTCAACCCTTTAAAATGAAAACGTGTTTAAGAAGATAAAATGTAATATCATAATTGTTAATTATAAATTAACAATCAAAATTGTTTTAATATCTAATTAATTCTACAATGATTTAATAACTCTTTCTTGTGATCTCTATAGTATTATAACTTTTAGTTATTATAATTTAAAACATATTTTAGTTCTTGTAAATTTTGACCTTTTTGTTAAAATCGTCTAAACGCTATTACAATGACTTTAAAATTACTACAAAACAAACTACTTAAGTCTTTTGATAGTTTTTAATTGTTAGTTTTAATTTTGTAGTAGTTTCGAAACATCTACAAGATAACAAGAACCAAAAAAAATTTAACAAAATTGTAACTATAAAAAACAAAATTATATATTTAAAACTACAAAGATTAAAATACAAAGTTATTACTAACAAAGAGTAATTATACCTTATAAGATTACTGCAATTCTAATAATTTTTCGATTGACAAGTACAACTTTGATTTATAAAAGTCAAATCTAAGAACAATATTAGTCATCACATTGGTACGAAATGAAGATTTGGTACCAATGTTATGTGACCAAAAGACAGAATATTTTGGGCTACTAACAGCTTGACTTTGTATTAATAGAGAAAATAGTTGTACCATCGAACTACGATACCTTGACTTTCATAGTTCACATTCAAATTCCAGTACATAAAACTACACAAAAATCAGTAGCAAACTGAATAAATACTGAATCGACGATAATTGAACGGTGATGCCAAAAATATTCATGTCACAACAATGAAAGACACTCATTTGCTTATTTAATTGAGTCAATACCATGCATATATAGATACATGCATGTATGTAATTTAATAATTTGACAAAAGCAAAGTAATAAAAAAAGGAAAAATGGTATTGAACTAGGAGTACGCTACTAAGTAGCACCTGCAAATCAGTTAATACTATAAATAGGCAAAACGACAGTCAAGTTCTAGTGGTTAATACGCCAAAGAATGGGCGTCAAATAAAATTAAGCATAAACCATCTGTCATCCTAGTCCCAGCAAGCTTCCTGTGGAGATTCAGCCCAAGGGTGTTTCTGGTGAGTAATATCAGTGAAAAGACCATCACAAAGTCTAAGATATCAGATGCTAACAACTTAGCTTGAGAAAAATGTATGATCCACCACCGTTAACATATCGGGGTCATCTTCCTGTCTTGGCTCGTTTCATTCCAGTACTGTTAAAAGGTGACATGCTTGGACTCATACTTGGGCTCATGCTTGGACTTTCCTCTCTCAAAGTACCATTAAGCATAGCCAATTCCCTTAATTGCTGCTTCTTATAGTGATCAAGGGATTCATCCTGGCACGTTAACAAAGATAAGCAAGATAGCCCAACAAAAAGGCACAATTAATGCAATAACTGAAATAATATATCTATACCACAGGCTTCAAAAGATTTTCCAGTATTGCCACTGCATGATCCAAGCGAGCATTGATTATATCCTCTGGAAACTCTGCCTCCACCAACACATGCAATGGTTCTTTAAGGTGCTCATATCCGGGTTTATCTTTAAGCTTTTCTTCCTAAAAAGAAAATATAGGAAAATTGAAACACGTCATAAGAAATGACACGTGCGATGGCCATACTTATTAGTACGAGTCTATGAGAAATCCAAAAAAACTTCGTTAGAAATTGCATAAGTTTGGGGAAGAAAGTCAAATACAAAATGCCAAGGTGAAGCTAACAACACTAGTGTTGGACAAGAACCAGTTGAGTTTATTTAGAAAATGTTAAGAAAAATGTTTTCTGTTCACCACGTCAGTGAGAAAAAATTTCCACTACACATATTAGAAATAATGGGGGAAATAAAAAAGTATACTTACATACCAACTTTACCTTAATAGAGTCCTTCACAGAGCCACAGCCCCTGATGTAAACCCTACATTCAGTCATGGCTTCCACTCTTTTCAATGAGTTCCCACGAGGTCCCAGAATTCGGCCAACAAAATTATACTGCTGAGATTTGAGTCTAAAAGCTATTACATTGAAAATAAAATCTGATAAAAACTGGAGTGCAAGAACAAGCTTTTGACTTACATTTGGATATTTGTCTACAGGGACATCAAGCCTGATAACTCTCTTCACTACAGGAGTAGTTGGAACTCCTTGTGTCCCAGGCCACCCAATTGGTGGTGCTTGAAAGGATGCCATCCTTTGGAGATTTCCTTTGTCCTGCATGAAGAATTTGGTATTATTTAGAACTCCCCTTTTATAACCACAAGTTGTGACAACAGCCCAAACTCCTTGCCACCAACTTTCCTCACAATTCAAAAAGAAATTTTCACATAAATTGCCCATTTATGAGCATTTTAGTTTTTCAAAATGTATATGCTACAGCATCTATGATTTTAACTTTCCAGGGAGCCAAAATCTAGCAACAAGCAGCTACCAAAAATTGACCGTAATAGAGTTGAAGAGATATGATGGGCAAGCATATTGACTAGTCCAAAAGACATATTAAGTTATATAACATTTGCCTCTAAGACACGTTAAATTCTAGAGGATAAAGAAATGGATAATGATTAAAAGCCATATTGGCTGTAGCATCCGCTATCACGGTGTGGAGTCACAATCACACCATGCAGACCTTTGCATGGTGTTTTGAAGACAATGCCTGGAGCCTCCATGATTGCAGCAGATCAAAGTGGCATGATAGCAGATCCTGGAGTGATTTCGCATCCACTACTTTGATGCCCATTAAAAATCTGAAATTACCCTCACTTAATGAGGGTTAGTGATGATATTTTAGGATTTTTCAGTTTTTTTTTTTCAATATTATTTGTGATCCTTTTACCCTAACTACTACTCTCCTGCGTGACCCTCCTCCTGGCGACCCTCATTTTCCAGCAACGTTGCTTTTCAGGTTTACTTATGTTTTCTAATTCTTTTAATTCCTTTCTTTTCAGTTTTTCTTTTCTTATTTTTCCTTTTTTCCGGCAACCTTCCTTCCTTTTTTATCTTCTGTTCTGTTCTTTTTTTCTTTATTGCTGGCAGTAACAATATTCATTTTTTTATGTTCAATTATGTTTTTTTTTTTCTTTATTGCTGGCAGCAGCAATATTCATTTTGTTTATCTTCTATTCTGTTATTTTTTTCTCTTTATTGTTGGCAGCAGCAATATTCTCTTTTTTTACTGGTACATTTTGTACTCTACTCAGCAGAACCATAGCATGTGCTTCCCAACTAAATGCTGATCAACAAAAAAACAACAACTCAGGTGTTGGTACCATACAATCAATGGGTTCTTCAACTGGAATGTTCAAGCCTACTGGAGAGAAGATTGATGTATTTTGAAAGTGGAAAGCTTGAAGGACAAAAACAACAGGAAGAGTGTGACATCTGATTTTTGCCTAAAAATGTCCACTGGAGGAATTGCTAGAGCCAAAAAACATCAACTCAGAATAAAAGGAGATATGGGGGCTTGTAGGAAAATAACAGGATATTAAATTAGAAATGAAGGCAGCTTATGAGCAGAAAAAAGCTAAAAATGAGGCATACATGGAGACCATGCAAGAGGAAGATGACATCCAAGAGATTGCAAGACTTAAAAGTGAAAAAAGGCCTCCAACATCATCAACTGAAGCCACTTCAGCTGCTGCCAAGAAGAGGAATACAAATTTTAAAGGCCATCTTGATATGCTCTTATCCAAAAAATCTAAAGAATGTATTGAATTGGGAAAAACCATGAGACAAACAAATGTAAATGATACTTATGACAAGGCAGCAAGAGAAAAGGCAGTCCAGTACATTTCTTGTTTCCTTTTTAGGAATGGCATACCATTCAATGTTGCTAAATCAAAAAGTTTCAAGTTGATGATTGAGGTGATTGACACCTATGGTCCTTATTTAAAGCCTCCAAGCTATCATGAATTGAGAGTTTCACTCCTTAAAAAGGAGTTGGAATACACAAAGGACTTATTGGGTTATGAGGAGGAGCAAATAAAAGATGGATGTCCCTTTTATGTTGAATGGTTGGACAGATAGGAAGAATGAAACTTTGATTAACTTTTTGGTAAACTATTCATTGAGAGCAATGTTTGTGAAGAGTGTGGATGTTTCTGAATACATGAAGACTGGTAATAAGATCTTTGAGCTTTGGATAGCTTTGTTGGGGAGATTGGAGAAAAAACTGCTATTCAAGTGGTGACAAACAATGGAAGTAATTATTAATGGCAAGTAAGCATCATCCTCAATGAAGTTTTTATATTTATAATTACTTTACTCATCCAAGTTTATTGATTTTGGCCTTTTACTCATTTTAGGTAAAATTTTCCAAGCCACTAGACCAAAATTATTTTGAACTCCATGTGCTGCACATTGTCTTGAATTGATGCTTAAGGACATTAGAAAGATCCCTAAAGTTAAAAGGGTTATACAAAGGGGCATCAAGCTTGTAGACTAAATTTACAATCATTCATTGGCTTTGAACACCGTGAGGAAGTTCACAATCAAGACTGAATTGGTAAGCACGGAGTTACAAGATTTGCTACCACCTTTCTTACTTTGCAAAGGTTCCATAAGCAAAAGGTCAATCATAGAAGAATGTTCAGTTCAGACAAATGGTTGAAGTCTAAGGCAGGAAAGGAACCTAAGGAAAAAATGGCAATGGACGTTGTTTTTATGCTATCATTTTGGAATGATGTTGTCTACACTTTAAAGGCTATGGGGCATATTGTACATGTGTTGAGGTTGGTGGATAATTAAAAAAAACCCGCAATGGGTTTCATTTATGAAGCAATGGATAGGACTGAAGAGGCAATTCAAAAAGCTTTCATTGACAATGAAGAGGATGTCTTTGCAATCATTGGTAGAAGATGGGATTGCCAACCTCACCACCCTTTGCATTTAGCGAGTTATTATCTAAATCCCAAGTCATTCTATAGCAATCCAAACATTGACAATGATGTTGAAGTGGTGGATGGCCTCTGCAAATGTGTTTGACAAGCTTAGTGAAGATAATGAGTTTATAGACAAAGTTCACAAACAGTTGCTATTGTAAGCTATTGTATAAGAGGGCTGGAAAGAGGTTTGGTATTCCTACAGCAATAATAGCAAAGGCTATAATGTCTTCTGGTAAGTGGGAAAGTTCACTTCTATATTTCAATGATTACTTGATAATTTGATAAATACTAATGCATGTCAAATGAATTGTATTACAATTGAGTGGTGGAAAATGTACGGAAGACATACACCACACTTGCAAACCATTGCCATTAAAGTTCTAAATTTGACTTGTACCTTGTCGAGATGCAATCCTAATTGGAGTACCTTTGAGTAGGTAAATTAATCTATTAATGTGAAAGTGAAACTACGAAAGATTTAAATTTGATTATGAAATATTGGAATTTGGAAGTTGAAATTGACACTAACACTCTTGTTTTTAAAATTATATAGATTCACTCAAATAAGAGAAGTAGGCTTGAGCACCAAAAGCTGCAAGACTTGGTTTTTGTTAAGTATAACCAAGCTCTTCATTAATGCTTTGAGTGTTGTGATGTGATTGATCTTATTGCTTTAGATGATAGCAATGAGTGGTTATTGGGAGAATTGGAGGGACATGATGATGTTGAAGATAAGTTGGTTTTTGATGATGATGATTTGACTTGGACAAATGTTGCTAAGGCAATTGGGGCTGGTGAACCTTTGAAATACACAAGGACAAACACAAACGAAGAAGGCAGCCGCTGCATCTACATATAGGAATGAAAGACGATAAAAAGTGGTGGAAGTGGAAGAGGATGAAGATGAACCAAGTGAAAATGAAGGGGAGGATGAGACAATGTTTGGATCTTGAAGACGATGAATGAAGATTTGAGATTGATATTAGTATTAAGAAATTTGCATTTGTCTATTTCAATTTTAATGTTTAGCATTTTAGATTTTAGTAACTTTAGGCTTCAGCTTTAGCAGATTTGATTCCATGACTTTCTACTTTATATTTTGTTTAAGTACTGTGACTTTTTATTATTAATGATGATTAATGCTTTATATTCTGTTTTTGAGCTTTTATACATACATACATACATACATACATATATATATATATATATATATATAATATAAGAGAAGCGGTCATCCAATTTTTATGCTAGGATATTTCTCCACATGAGAAATGGAAAACAAAAGGCACAAATCATGCAATGTGATAAAGTGGTGTATGGATGGATTCAGTCAACAAAGTGAGAAAACTAATAATTTTGAAGTTGATTCACAGAGTAGAAATTGCTAGAAGTGTATTTATACGGTAAAAAAATTTAAAAAGTAGGAAAATAGACAGTAAAGCAGATGCAAATGAAAAACGAGAAATATGAAATATCGAATAGACATTGGTGACAGGTTTGAAGTTATGTTACCTCTATAGGCAAAGCCGGCCATCCCTCGAAATCCATTGGTCTACTATTTGGATGTTGAGCCAAGGGTGGCCTAAATGGAGTGTCTGGCTCGAGTCTTTCATGATCCATGAAACCGTGATTAAAGCCGGACATGCGTCTGATTTCTGTTATGGCAGAATCGAAATTGAGAAAACAACAAAAATGGTGTATGGATGAAGTCTTAAAAGAATAAGTAATTACATGATTGGAAGCAGAAGCAGCAGGAGAGTTGAAAAAGGAGAAATAAGAAAAACCCTAAAGAAGCATGTTAATAGTTTGGAGCATTGATGTTGTTATGGATGATATTATTTGGGAGCATGAGCACGAGCATTGATATTATTAGTTACCTTGAGTTAAGAGCTTGGTACATTGTGGGAGAACTTGGACAAATGGTACCAACTTTTGCCTCTCAGCGAGTAGTTCAGTCAAATATCTGGAAATGATTGAGAGAGAATTGATTAGAGAAGGGAGAGGAGAGGAGAGGAGAGGAGGGAATAGGAGAGGAATTACCTTTCGCGATCTGAAGAAGGACGAATAGGAGACGGCGGAGGAGGGAACTGGAAATAACTCCCACTGCCACTGCCACTGCCACTGCCACTGCCACACGGGATCCTCTCTCCCATCTCTATCTCTTCTTCGCTTCTGCAACTAAACCTAGTTGATATAGATATATAGATTCATAGATGAAGAAACACACACACAAAGAGAGAGACAGACTTACTTTACCGAATGAATGAATGAATGAATGAAAAGCAGAGTGAGTCAAGTGTCTCGCAGTGCACTGCACAGCACAGCACAGCACAGCAAAGCCCTACAACCACACCACACCCACAGCCAAGGCCAAGGTGAGTGAGTGAAAGCAGGCAAAGACGAAACCAAACCGAATGCCCTTTAAGATATCTCTCTACTCTCTCTCTCTCTCTGTATATATTTTTATTTATTTTTTTATTATTTAATATTCACTGCGTCACTCTTCTCTTCTCCTCTCTTCTCTTTCACCACATTCGTATTTCTGTTCCTTTCTCTTTTTCACCCTTCCCAACACACAACATGTGTCACGTGTCTTCTCTCTCCCTATTTCTACTTCTTTCTCACAACTATCGCCCCATGCGATCAATCTAACCCACACATTCTTTTTACGTATTATCTTAATTATTTTGTCAAATTCAATAATAATTATTATTCACTTGAATTCCTTTTATAAGATTTAATAAATTAATTTATCAATATTAAAAAATTTAATTAAAATTATTCAATTTATTTTAAATTAGTATTTTTTAAAATTATTTTTTTAATAAAATTAATAAACATTAATAATTTGTATTTCTTTTATTATCATATAATTTTAAAATTGATTTTTAAAATCAATAAAAGAAGTGAATGACATCTAATTTTTTGAATTTTTATAGTTATAGTGATCATAAAAAAATATTATAATTTAATATGTCTATTATGATATATCAAATTTTACTGACAGAAATATATCCAAATGAATAATAAAGATAATATTTTTAACTTAAATACCTAAAAATGGTTTGAAATGAGTTAATCGTTCAAAAAAATTAGATATGTCCAAAAATTTTCATAAAAGTTATACATACAAAGCATCTTATAAGAAATACATCTAAGGATGTTGTTTGTATAAATATATGTCCAATGTGTTTATACATCCAAATATTCTTTTTATATTCTTTGACAAATAAATAATAAAACGATTTCTACTTACATGTTTATCAAAAATTGTTTTGATCTTAATTGTTTTCCCTTTTATGTTTTTGAATGTCTAAGACATTTGTAAATACACTTTCTATCAGTTATATTTTTCTTGTTGTTTTAACGTTTGAATTTTGAATAAGTATTTAATGAAAAGCAAAAAATATTTGAAGATAAGTATATTTTCATATAAAGTGTCCTTGAGTTTTGAAGTGTGCAAAGAGAAATAATAAAAGTAAAAATGTTTAGAAAACAATGTCAAAACTCTATCAACAAAAAAGAGAAAGAAAAAATGACAAAAATATTTTCTCTCCTATTACATAAGCCTAAACATCTAGTAATGAAATTGACATATACAAGAGTTTATACATTTAATGCATATTCATAACAAGAACAAGAGAAAAACGTTTTCTCACGATTGACATTTCAACCTTCAAAACTATAAATATCGAAAGACATAAAGATTGAAAAAAAAATATGAACATTTACTTTGGTTTTATACATCCAATTCTTTGTAACATATAATATTGACATTACATTCTCTAAAATAGTTTTGTATCCTTAATTTTGTTATGTTATTTCTATAATTTGTGTTTAAATTCTCACATTGTGAGTAAATATTATTCAGTTGTACAAAACTTTGAGCAAATAAAGGGTAACTCAGTGATTCAATAATAATCACATACTTAATTTAGACAGATTAAGTTTATAATTAGAAATGGTGATAAATAATACTTGGGTTGAGTAAAGCATAAATGACTTGTAAAATACTTGTATTTAGCCAAAAATGGAGAAGACAACATTTTTTTGTAATATTTGATTTTGGTTAATAAAACCCCTTTGAGACCGATGAATAATTAAACGTAGCTCAAGGTTAAGTGAAAAAATATAAAAATAAGTGTTTGTCTGTTTTTTTAGTTTATCACTTTTGGACATCTAGTGCTTTTGAATTGTTTTTATACATATGTTTGCTTTCAAAAAGATTTGCAAAAACATTTTTCAAAATCTTATACACATTATTCAACCCCTCCCTCCAGTGTATTTTTTAATCTTTCATTAATTTTAATAAAAAAATGTAAATGAATAATTAATGTAGAAGACGTTTTAAATTGAATTTTATAAAAAGAACCAAGTCCTAGTTTTAACTTGAACCTTATAATAAAAACTGGAGAGAGTATCTTATTATATTTGACACATAATACAAATATGTTAATTTTTATAATATACAATGTAAATATTTAATTTTATATATCACTTATCCCATCCCAAATATTAACATGGATGAGAATAAAAATATGTCAATTCAAATATTTTAATAGGTTTAAGTTTGGTCATACTAAAAAGATAGTTAGAGTTTAATATATTTCTTGTCATTTTTTTAAAAGGCATAACTAATTTGTATAAAAGCATAGTCTAACCTAAAAGTTTGTTTAAAAGCCTTTATCATGATAATAGTTATAAAAAGGTTGATAGGACTATTAACCTAAGGCAATTGTTATTTGAGTGATTTACGAATTTTGATAATTTTTATGAAATATTTTTTTATATGAGTTTGTTTCAAAATATATTACTAGCATGGGTCTATGTTGGACCATTGATTGAGTCAAAATTATTATTTTGTTTGACCATTATTTTAAATCAGACTCATGTTGATAGTTTGTAAAAATAATTCAAATATTTCAATTAATCAAGACAAAACTTACAATTTGACCTAATCTATAGTTAAAATAGACTAATGTCAAAAATATGTTTTGAAATAAATTCATATTAAAAAATACCTTATAAAAATTATCCAAATTGATCAATCAATATTATTATTTATATCTTGCTTTTTTACTAATATACTTATCATTTGTATTTTTTTTTCAAAATTGTCATTTTTTCAAAAAGTGATTTTCTAGAAGCTAGTTTTCAAAAAACAATGGCAATTATTTTTTCATTACTTTGCATTTATTATGAAATTACGAAAATCTATAATAAGTAAATAGGAAATTCATAGATTAATGAGCATCCCAACAATAACAAGTTACACATGTCATCTAAATATTTAATCCATTGTAATTAGCTTAATGGTAGGGTGATTCGAATAGTGTGCATAACATCATAAGTTGTCTATTTGTCACATGCACGTTAAACGAAGATGTCAAATTACATTAATTTTATGTCAAATATAAATTTTATTGATTTAATTATTAAATAAGTATAGAATGAGTAAATTGTGATTACTTTAGATTAATTGTAATTTTTAATATTTTAATTTATACATATAATTTTAATTAAGGTAAATGATGGTCTAGGTCTTTTTAAAATTATTAATGTTTGATTTTGATTCCTTAAAATTTTCTTCGGATTTTTTTGGTCTTATAATTTAAAAATGTGTTTTTTATTTTAAGCACTACCCAAAACATTTTTACTTATGTATAAAGAATTATCTAAAACACTTTGAGGATTTCGTAAAAAAAACATAAATGCACTTTTAGTTTCTCAAATATCATAATTATGAAATTTGAAATATTAAAATTACACAATTGTGATATTTAGAATATTAAAATCACATAATTGTGAAATCTAAGAGACTAAAATCATACAATTGAAATTTGAGAAACTAAAATTATAAATTTATGATACTTAAGGGACCCAATTGGTATAATTAAAACTCAATAAACTAAAACTACACAATTGTGCTACCTAAGAAACAAAAAATGTAATTAAACTTAAAATACACTTTAAGGATCAAAAGTGATACATATTAAATTCAAACATTAATCATTTTAGAAAAACCAAAAATATATTTTATCTTGTTAATAAATATAATTTTATTTTTCTATTTTAAAATATTTTTATAAACAAACTTTTTTAGATAATAACAACAATAATAAAGTTTTTAATGCATCTTTTAATGAAGCGAGATCAAATGACTTTAATATTAACTATAAGAGAATTACTCCTCATATTCACCATTTATTTTATTGAAATCTAATAATTAAATTGAGTTGTTTGTTACAACCATTAAATTTTACAAAAATAAATTACGCGAATAGAGAATAACTATTTTTTAATCATTTTATCTCTTAAAAATAATTTCTTTTCATCCTCGTCATTAATTTTATTTAAATTTAATGGTTAATATTAGTTATTCTTTACAATAATTAGATTTAAAAAATTTGATTAGTGAGAATGTGAAGTAATTTTATTATAATTACTTTTAAAGAAATTTTATCCCTTCTTTTCAATATACACGCATATATATATAATTTTGTAATTATTTTTTTTCATTTATTAACAATTTTTTTTAAAATATATAAATTCTAATGAAAAAGTCATGTGTATTAATAAATTAATTATATAATATGTTTGCTACATTTAAATAAAGGAAATTTATTATTTTTGGATGAACTCAAGGTATTTTTTGTTCAAAAACTCGTGACTAATCCTTTAAAGTACTGATATTCATTTAAGAGGTTAACATCTTTTAACAAAATGTTTTCTATTGATACAAATATGAGACCGAACCTTTGATCACATGTTTAAGAGACAAAATTACGTGTTAATCATGTTTCACCATGTTGGTCTACACTTGTTAATTGGAATATGATACTAAGTAAATAATTAAAAAAAATTACCCAACACATGCACTTAACCTTTGTATTTTTTCATTGACAAAGAGTATTGTTTGATTAACACGCTTAAACTTTATATGAAGTGAACACTTAAGTCAAAAGATAAAAAAATTAATGAATACACTCACAACAATTTATTTCAATATACATAATTTAAAAAAAAATCACCTAAAATGTGCATTAAACTTTATATGAAGCAAAACCTTAAGTCAATTAATAAAGAAAACATATAACAAGGACGCTTGCAACAACTAATTTCAATGTACACAATTCCAAAAAAATGTATCCTATACGTGCATAAAGTTTTGTATGGAGTCCAAAATTAAGTCAAAGGATAGTAAACAACGATTAATATATGCACATGCAACAATTAATCCCAATGTACATAATATTAAAAAATTACACCTATTATATGTGTGAATTTACATCATGAACTAGCTAAAAATATAATAGCTATGAAATTCTTAATTACTAGTGTTGTCTTGGAATAAGAATGACTTTCAAGATTCTTGCCTTGTTGAAGTAGATTCTCTTGTATAAGATAATGGTGGTGAATATGAAATAGGATTGGATTCCACTAACTTTGTATTGTTGAAATTGATTTTATAACAATAGGTAGTGGTGGTGGAAATGGAGTCACTCTAATAGATAATGGTGAATAAAATGGTGTATTTTCTCAAATATTTGGTCGTCTAAAACGGTTAAATGTAGTTGCAAGATAAGTAAATTCCTACATGAAGACCATAATTCATTAGTAAAATAAATTAAACATTAATTAATAAACAGCAAAAACCCCAAGATCAAATGAAGGCATAATTTTATAGTAGAATTTTGTATAATAAAATAAGAATTTTTTTGTATTGAAGTGCAGAAGCAATTTTGGGCTATAACCAATACGTTTAAACCATATAATTATAACTAAGCACTCAAACACTATAAGTCCAATTATTACATGTTTGTTAAGCCAAAACTTTGATGGCTTGGTTGATTTTGTTATTTTACATTTCTAATGATTGCATACTTTTTACCCGTAAAAGTGGTGGTTAATTTTTTTCAAAAGCAAAACATATGTTTATAACAAACTAAAATATAATTTTGATTTTTTAGTTACAGTTTGGTTCCATAATTTTAAAAGATTTTATTTTGATTTATAATAAGTTAAATTGATATTTTTGTCAATTTATCATATCAATTTAATTAATTAGATGACATGTGATAAATTATGAGAGATGTCACATCAGTAATATAGACCAAAATTAACACCATTAATATGATAATTTGATTAAATGAATTATTTAAATAAACAAAGATACTTTAAAATTTAAAACATCAAAATAAAACTTTTTAAACATACAAAATTAAACTAAAACAAAAAATGATCGAGGAATATTCTAGCCTTTATAGTATTTATTGTAATTGTTGGGTATTTTGTCAGGTGTAATGTGTATAAGTATATTTAACTTGTTAAGATGTGTAATTGCTTATTGAAGTATAATATATAAATTATATTATATAAATAACTATGAGTCATTACATGACCACGTACTTAGTCAGGTGCAATGTATATCAGTATGTGCAAAATCCAAACTATGAAATATTGGTATAGACAATATCAATATAGGGATGTCATGACCCTGTAATGAAAGATAACTGGATTGATACTTTGTATTTTTATGGATGAATCTAAAAGTTCACAAGTAGATTGAAAAAAAAAAAGAATTAATATCATATGTATGTAGGGTGTTAAATCAATACCAAATTAAAACAAATAAAAATCATTATATTATAAAAAATACTTCAATTTTTATGATAACTTTAAAGTTATTTAGACAAGACATGATATGTACTTGAACAATGAGTCCTTGCAGATCACAAGTTGGACAAGCAAAATAGGGTCATGTTTCAAAATGAAAAAACATAAAATAAAAAACGACAATGTAACTTTGTGTGACACGTGGAACCGTATTCAGTGGTTGAACAAATTTATAAATACTAATAATGATTGTTCTAGTGAAATATGAACCATATCCAAAACCATAAAACCTTTAATAAGTATGCACCAAACGGACATCCAAACTATTATGAACCAATGTAGTCCCTACACTTGTTAAAAAAAATCCCTAAATTGATTTAATTTTAAATTAATGTAGTCCCTACGCGAATTAAATGCATAGTACCTTTTGCATATCAAACATAATGTTTCAAACATTTTGCTTACAATCTCTTAACTTCTCATGTAGCAAGGTTAAGAACCATTTATAGTTATCATTGTTCTCCATATCAACTAATACATATGCGACTACAAATATGTGATTGTTGGAATCTAACTAAGCTAACTATAAATAGTAATAGTCCACCAAAATATCATTTCAAAAAGCACAAATTCAGGTTAATGAATAGTTTACATTTAGTCTCTTAAATTATGGTAGGAAGTATGGAATGGGAATGCAATTAACTTTCACACAAGATCTGATACTGTTTCCTGTCAACTTGTGTGCATAGTCCTATATTTGACTTTATTAGAGTTTTTTCAACTAGTTCCTTCACCTTATTCATATCTTTTAATTATCTGTGAACATCCCAAACTCATAGTAACGTACCTATGAAACAATATTTTATCTACAAAATAGGAATGCTCGACCACTTTTATGTGAAAAATACCACAGAACTTTCTAGCAAAAAAAAGTGCATTATTACGTTCATTATATGAATACTACTTCATTGCTATTGATTGGATTGAAATATGGAAATATTCTCTCTCGTAATTATATATTGCAAGCTTTAGAAAATAAGTATTGCATGTGTTAATGTTAATATACAATTATTGACAAATTTTTAATTATGCATAAGTCAATTCAATAAATACATCTATTTGATAATTATTTTTTTTATTTGTAAAAATTAAAAACATGTATTAAGAAATTATAACAATTCATGTACCTTACTTAGTTAATTAAGTTAGATTTATTGATTAATAATTATTTATTTTTACTAGGTTTATTTTCAAATGATAGGACTCAAGTTGGAAGTGATATGTAATTTTTCTTATTTAGACGTTTCCACACATGAAAAATGAAAAAAAAATGACACAAATCATGCAATGTAATTAAAAAAAATGTCTATGCAACTACAAAATCAACGAGGTAGTTATTAAATATTAAAATTATTATAAATCAATTTTTTAACTAA
Source organism: Pachyrhizus erosus (assembly GCA_026544285.1). Lineage (NCBI taxonomy): Eukaryota > Viridiplantae > Streptophyta > Magnoliopsida > Fabales > Fabaceae > Pachyrhizus > Pachyrhizus erosus. The sequence goes on along the minus strand of JAMLFT010000018.1, from coordinate 42,784 downwards.
TAGAAAATTAAGGTTTAAATATATTTGGTAATTGATAAATGACTAAATTTTATTTTTAGTCATCATTATTAATAGATTACTTCGTTGACAATTTTTAAATTTACTTATATGAATAAAATTACTAAAATATTAAGTTTTTGTTTTGATGAACCTTATAAAAATATCAATTAATTAAAAACCCAATTTTTAATAATAGTTTGCTACTAAGAGGATTAAAAATAAAAATTTAAATTTATCAATGACTAAAAATTTTAAATAAATTTATCATGAATAAAAAATAAAATTTAATTATTTATCAGAAATAAAAACATATTTAAGTCAAAAAATAAAAAAAGTACAGTAAACACTAAAGTAGATGTAAATGATAATTAATAAATATGAAATAAGTAAAAATAAAAATGATTGAATATATGTTATTGACATGTTTGGAGTAGTGTTACCTCTAGTGGTAAAGCACGTCGTCCTTCCAAATCCATTGGATTTTGACTTAAGGGCCTAAGTTGACTATCTCGTTCAAGTCTTTGATGATCCAATATAATTTGATTATCGGTTGTTATGCGTGTAATTTCTATTATGGCACAATAAAAGATGAGATAATTTAGAAAACTCAAAATAATAAAGTACTCATGATCATATCTTATATAACGAATAGTATGTACAACAAGATTGCATTAAAAAATAACTATTTACATTATAGCAAGCGCTGTAAAGACATGAAGAATCAGGAATAACAACCATAACAAACTAATATTTAAATTATTGTAACTATTCATGTTATTATAATTATGAAAACGTCATTGATATTGTGCAATAATTATTATTATTTGGGATCAGTTGTGAGCAACTATATTGAACATGAACCTGAAACAATGTCCTCCAAATAGCAAAGTACTAATACAAGACTAAAATTGAATCAAGTCATTTTCCATTAAAAAATATAAAAAAGAAGTTGTATTGTTTATAATTTCTTTTTTATTAAAAAGGCAAAATATGAAGATATTAAATGAAGGATTGATTATGTTTTTAGTACTTTAAATTAAGAGGAATGATTCTTAAGTTTCTCAAATAAAACTTTGCATTTTTTAGTTTTTTTATTTTAAAAAGTATATTTTTAGTCTTTTTTTTATAAGAATTTGAATTACTATAAAAAAATATAAATTTTAATATTTTTTTAATTCTTCAAATTTTAATAGAGAAACTAAACATATCATTAATTAAATTTGAGGAACTAAAAGATACAAATTTTTATTTGAAGAACTAAAAAAATAAATTTTTTAGTTTAAAGAACTAAAAATATAATTAGGTCTTAAATAAATTATGTTATATTATAAGTTTAAATATATTTTTGATCTATGATAAATGATTGAATTTTATTTTGGTCTCAAATAGTTTTTTTAAAAAAATTCATCATTGATAAATTTAAAATTTTGTTTTTAATTTTTATTATTAAATACTACTATTAAATGTTAAATTGTCAATTAAAACATATTTAATAAAATTTATTTAAATAAAAATTAATATTTTAAAATTTTTATTCATATAAATAAATCAAAAGTAATTAATGGACAATTTAATGCTTAACAGTAATTTATTAATGACAGATATTAAAAATAAAATTTTAAATTTATCAAAAATTGAAAACTCTTTTTTTATTAGTGATCAAAAGTAAAATTTGATCTTTTATCATAGAATAAAAATATATTTAAGTTTTTATTATATATTAAACAAATTATTGTTATAATAGATAACGGATAGATGATGTACAAACCTTGATCTAAGAGCCTAGTACATAGGGGCAAAATTTGCACAAATGGTTCCAACATTTGTCTCTCTGTCAGTAGTTCAACTAAATATCTGCAAAATTATTCAAAAATCATAATGCATCCCATGAAGTAGAAAACGCAAAGCAAAAATAAGTTTTAGTTGATAAATGCATGACAAATTTCAATATTTCAATAATAGTATCATAAATGCAGTGTGATTAAGTATAACACATGAGAGTTCAAATATTCAAGTTATAAAAAAAGTAGTAAGGGCTACTATATCAGATTTGCTTGAAACAACAAAAGCAAGATATGTGAGACATACAAATATATGGAAATGTGAAGATGTTAAGAATGAAAACAAGTGGAAATGTAGTAAAAACTTTTTAAAAATGAGCAAATAAAAAAAGAAAGTAGCTTGAATTGATGTTGAATAGGAAACGAAGATTGACACATAAAGTATACAGGAATTGGAAAATTAACCTCATGTTGCGATAACCCTCACAAATAACATTTTTGAATTTAATCTTTTATGTTATTAGGGGGTGATAAAAAAAGGTAGGTGTAACATGAACCAGAGAAAAATAAAATAAAAAAATGCATTTTGATTGGATTAGAATTGAAGAAGAGAAGTGATGCATAAAGTGAGTAATGTAAGGATCACTAACCTTTCAAGAGGTGAAGGAATGGGAGATGGATGACAAATAGGAGGGGGAGGGGATGGAAAATAACTTCCACTTCTATGTGGGATCCTTCCTCCCATCTCTCTCATGCTCTGCAACAAAACTAAGACTTTGAATATGTTGAATTTAAAATTCACGACATACATAGATCAATGAAGAAAAACATAAAGATGGAAAAAGGAAGAAAGACCCATACAGTTATTGAATAAGTGAAAGAAAATCGGATCAGAGAATGCAATCTCGCAAAAAAAGAAAACACAAACGATATGCTTTTTCTCTCTCTCTCTCTTCATATATGTTAACCACATCACTTCACAGGTTATTTGCACCAATTCTACCTTCCACCTCATTCCTTTTTACCTCATTCCTTTTTTTTCTTAATTTGTTAAGCCGTTACTATTTTGTTTCCATTATTTTTTTTCAACGCCTAAATCATCATTTATCACTATATGTGCTTACATTTAATACAAACAAGTCATGTTCCAACTTATAAACATTTGTTTTTATTTGACTATAATTTACCATAGAAAAATATTTTTAGATATATACACACACATATATTATAATTTGTCTTCATAATAAATTAATAATTTAAATTATGATGTAAATTTTAAATCTAAATGAATAAAAAGTTTTTTTAAAAAATTGGTATATAAATAAAGATAAAAAGAAAATAATTTTTAATAATTAAAAATAATATTTTGTGACGAGTTATGAAAAAAGTGTAAAAAATGCACTCGTTAAGAAGTGAACCAAATTAGAGAAAAAGTGTTGATATTTTCTAATTAAAAGAGTAAAAAAATGTAAAAATTTCACAATTCAAATTAAAGACTCTATTTTATAATATAGGAACACATTATTGTTTGCTTTCAATACACATTACGTGCGTGTGTATTATTTTGATAATTTAATTTAAATAGATTGATTATGTGATCTTTAGAGTATTATATAATTACATATTGTTATGATTATATGAGTATTATTTTTTATAATAATTATTTTAAAAATTATGTCTAATATAATTTTTTATTAATAAAATATATAACAATATTTTGCATTAAAAATGTGAGAAAAATAAATTATTCTTTTAACGTGGCTAATATAATAATTTATATTAGAAGTGTATAAAACTGTTCTTTTAATATGATTAATATATAGTGATTTTATTTTGGGCGAAGAACCCTTGTCATTCCTTGTATGATTTTGAATAATTTTTTAAAGAATAATGGTATAGGTAATAAATAATTTCATTAATTAGATGATAGTGTATATTTATATGATAATATAGTTAAAGATGTTACATGGAAGGAATTCGCATAAGACATTATTAAACAAATGGAGCGAGTTAGATACTATTGAAGATTGGATGCTTAAAACTATCTATAGGTGTATGTATTTTTAATAATAATGGTTTTATAATAATTATAAGAATCAAATAACATTTTGGTCTTTAAAAAATAAAAAAATTTAATTTTTAGTTATTTAAAAAAATTTGTTTTAAATTTAGTCGCTTAATTTTTTTTTTACTTTTAATTTTTATTTTAAAAAAAATTATTAAATGGTAGTATAATAATAATGTTGATTTTAATAGGATAATTATACGTAATTTTTTTTATTAAATTATGTTTTTAAATTTTTCATTAACTAGTTTAATATTATTAATTATTTTAAATATATAAATATTTAAAAATATAAGTTATTGAAAAAAAAATATAAGTAATTATTTTATTAGATTTTTAAAAACATGATAAATTACTGAATTGTCAAAATTATTATTATTCTATGAGTTAATATTGATATTTAAAATAGATACTAAAATCAAAATTTTTAAATTTTTAAATTACTAAAATAAAAATATTTTATTTTATAAAAATTAAAAAATATTTTATTTTAAATAATGTATATTTTCTAGTTTATTAAAATAATACAATATTTTACAAGTATTTATCTAAATATGTATCTAAACATTTTAAAATTTTGCAAGCGTTTGTCAACACACACATATTTATTAAAATTTTAAACATTTATAACACAATTATATAATACAAATTTATTTAAAAAGATGCTATTTCAAACGGATGCTTATATCTCGTTTGAAAGAGTTTAGGGTTTATATAATTTAAATTTATCTTATGTTATAATTATTTAAATTTGTCTTAAAAACTAAAAATAGGTCATTTATAACTAGTAATTTTTATTTTTAATATTTTTTGAAATAGATATTCTATATAATGTTAGTATATTAATTATTCATTTTTTTTAATTTATAATTTATTAATAATTTTTAATGTTTAAAATGATACAATATTTCATAAGTCCTTATGTAAGAATGTATTTAGACATTTCAAATTTGTGTAAGCGGTATCAACATGTATATTTAAAGGTAAATAAATTATTAAAATTTAAGAACTTACTTAAAAAAGATTTTAATTAACCTATTTTTCTAAACAAGTACTAACTGAATAAGATTTAAATTAAGTTGTTTACCTAATACAGGAGACATTAAACTTCTCCTATTAGTTAAAATTCTTAAGCATAAGTTAAAATCATATTCTAAAGAGGTTAAATGAAAAAATTTATATAAATATATTTTTTAAAATTTTTTATCTAAACAAATTCTTATTCAATAAAACTTTAATTAAGTTGTTTATCTAAACCAATAAAAAAACCATAATTTCAAAAAAGGTCATTTATTGAAAATTTATATCACAATTCTTAATTCAAAATTACAAGTTGAGTTTAGAATTATGATTTCTTTAAAATTGAATAGTTTTGATTTTTCTTATTTATAAATTAAAATTTTTGAATAAATTTATATTTTAAAATTATCATAAAAATATTTTAAAGGATTTATATAAATTATAAAATAATCACGACGTTAATATATATTTTTTAACTAGTATTTTTTATTTGTACAACGTATCAGATGAATATTATTTTTTGTATAACTAAAATTTATAATACATAATTAATTTTGAATATATAAATTATATCATAATTAAATTTTATTATAAATAATCATTTTAAATATAACAATATATTTTAAATTTAAAATACTTAATTTATATTGTGATATATGATTTTTTTTTTATTAATAAAATTTAAAAATATTAAAATTTAATTTATAAATAATAATAAAAGTAATAAATTAAAATAGATATGAGGTTAAAAAATTTCTAAATATTACTATTTTTTACACATACATATATATAAAATTAATAGTAATTTAGTCTATATAATATATAATATAAATATAACAAATTTATAATAAATATATAAATTATATTATAATTAAAACTTATAATAAATAAATATTTGTATCATATAAATTATATTTATATTTTTGATAATAATTTATATTATGATACAGGATTATTTAACTATTTACTTTTTAAAAAAAATATTTTAAAATTTAATTTAAAAAAAGGTGAAAAAATGTATTGAAAGATATAAATAGTTTAAAAAAATAAATATACAAATAAAAATAAAAGAGAGTGATTTTGGATAATAATTTTTTTGAACTAGTTGTTAAATTAAATTAAATTTAAAAATAAAATTAAGAATCATTTTGAAAGAAATAGAAGATTGAAAATTAAATGATAAAAACATGATATTAATACAAAACATGTGTTTTAGGCTTTGTTTGTTAAAATTAACTCTGAAAAAATATTTCTTAATCATAAGAATTTGTTAAAATTATTTATTAAAGTGATTAAAAAAATATAAAATGATAAAATAAATATATTTATATATAAATTTTAATTTAATTTTACTACTAAATATATATTTTGAGATATTTTTAATTAATTTTAAGTATTTTAATTTTTTATTTATAGATCAATTATTATATTATTTTACATATTGTGTATTTTACTATTTATCTTTTCTTATGTCCTAAAAATAATAGAAAAATAATGTGAATATAATAATAATAAAAAATAATAATTTATCATTAATATGAATATCTCAAAATATAAATTAAATTAATAAAATAAATATTATAAATAATATAATGGTTAAAATAAATAGTATAATGTAAAAATACTTAAAAATAAAACAAATTTAATATTTATCATTGTTAATTATTATATAATGAGAAGATAAAAATAAAAAAATTATCTTATGTATACAATTATCAAACTTGACCTTATATAAAAAGATTAACAAATAAATTTAATAAATGTTTAAAGGACAATAAGAGAACAAATATAAAAAAATAAAAAATAAAAAATAAAATTTTAAAAAGCACTACTTAAAATGTTTTAAAAAAATATTAAAAATTATTTTAAGAAATTTGTTTATCAAATAATTAAACAAACTTTTCAACTAATAAAAATTTAAAATTAATTAAAATGCCTTATTAAATATATCCTTGAACTAATTGTTAAAAAAAAAAATTAAAAATAAATTATGAATTATATTCAAAATAAATAGAAAATTTAAAGTTAAAATTAGATGATGATAAATGATATTAAATATAAAATATATATTTTAATGAGAATGATAATAATTCTTAAAATTTCCACTATTTAAAAAAATTCTTCAAAACATCTTCATTAAAGAATAATTCTTACAGTATTATTATTCAATATGATTATTTTAATTTATGTAGACAGAGAATAGATGATTTAGTTTAAAAATGTGAAAATAGATTTAAAATTTATTTTAGAAAATGATATAATTATAATTATGAATAAATTATTATATAATAAAAATATATTAAAAAAATATCTAATTAGATTATTTATTGAGCTGTATTTTTCTCTCTTAAAAGAAAAACATTTATGTTTTGATTTAATATTAAAACGATATTACAAGAAAAGATAGCATAGTTTTCCAACATCCTATTCCTATAGTATTTGTGACATCAACTTGGTATGTGTAATATGTAATAACAATATGAAAAGTCAAAAGTACAAAGCGAAGGGGGAAGCGCAAAACGCAACCGTATATGCTTTTTAATTTCACTCGCAACTCACACGCACACATACACAAAAACCCCTCTCTTTCTTTCTTTCTTTATTTCTCTCTTTTTTATGAGTGCATGGCAATTGGGGCTTTTCTTTTGAATTAGGGCATACGCTTTTGGTTGATTGATCCGCAGAATCAGAAACAGTAGGGGAAGATGTAATCCTACCGAGATTGTCGTTAATTGTTATTGGTCTCACTCTCTCTGAGTCTTAGATTGATTGATAAGTGGTAAGTGTAGTCTAGGGTTTTTGGTATGAAGGGTGCGTTGGATCGGACGAAGGTGGTGCTGCGGCACTTGCCGCCTTCTATTTCTGAGGCGACCCTTTTGGCTCAAATTGATGCCGCTTTCGCTGGCCGCTACAACTGGCTCTCTTTTCGTCCAGGCAAAATCAGGTCCCATTCATTACTCTCACCCACGGAATATATTCAATTTTCATTCCATTCGCTCCCTCTTGTACTTCATTGCATGCTTCTTTTTATTAACATAATAATGACAGTTAAGTGACCATCACTAGGGTACGGTACGATATGTTATGTAATTGTAATTGATATAATCCCATAAGTTTTCTTTCAACTTTACTTTTCCACTCTCTTACATCTTCCTTGTGAATTATGATATAAATGCATGAATCTTTTCAATTTTTATTATATGTTTAGGACATTCCTTTTGACATTATGTTTTCTTTCTAAATGAACTTTCAGCCAGAAGCACATGTCATATTCTAGAGCCTACATTGACTTCAAGAGGCCAGAGGATGTTATATTGTTTGCAGACTTCTTTAACGGACACGTCTTTGTCAACGAAAAGGGTAATTAATGAATTAGGCATGTTTAAGATCTTGCTAAAGCTGTTATCATTGCCATTGTTGTCTTCATTATTCGGATTTTGTCACTGCCACGGGTTCTGTTTGGGTTGGAGACTGTTGCTCAATATTCAACACATCAGGAAATAGATTTGTTTCCACCTGGGTTTTTCTTTGCAAGCAATCTATATTTTGAGTCTATTTGGAATTTCAAGTATATTTTATGCGTTTTACATATTTTGTATGAGAAACAATGAGAACTGAATAATAAATACTGAATCTGGTTCTCTGTTTCACTGTTGTTGCTTCCTAGGATCTCAGTTCAAAGTCATTGTTGAATATGCTCCTTCACAACGTGTTCCAAGACAGTGGTCTAAAAAGGATGGTCGTGATGGAACCATATATAAAGGTACCACTTGGACAAATCTTTAAGGGCATGTTTAGTTGATAGTTCAAAAAGTACTTTTGGGTGCCAAATGTATTTTTGGAGAGTAAACTCAGTTTCATAACACTTTTGGTTACCCTCAAAAGTATATTTACACATTAAAATGTTGCCTGGAAACTCAGTTTGCAAACTTAAGTTTAACTCAAAAAGTTTTGCAAACATAAATCCAAATGTTCACTAAGTAAATTACAATAGATATATTTATCTCCATAGGAATTATATGAATGTATAGAGTCTTTTCCTTTTGATAAATATAAGCATTTATATGGTGAACATCTAGATTCTGAGTATCTGGAGTTTCTTGAACTACTTGCCAAGCCTGTTGAGAATCTTCCTAGTGCTGAGATACAATTGGAGAAGAGGGAAGCAGAACGATCTGGTTAGTCAACTAATGCAGAAAATATGCTGTAAATTTTAAGTTTGAAAGTTTTGAGACTTAAACCACGCATGCACAGAATGGGCACAAAGTACTATTTTCTTTTCCATTCTTTACTTATTGGGTTTACATCTTTTAACAGGTGCTGCAAAAGATGTTCCTATAATTACTCCACTGATGGACTTTGTGCGCCAGAAAAGAGCTGCCAAGGGACCTAGGGTATTATTTGCATATGATCAACTTTTGAAATTTCAAAGCTTATTTGATTGTCGTTTGTCATTATGTCTGTTTCCGAGCATGTGTATGTCTATCCATGCATGTGCGGAGATGAGAGTGAGTGCATTTGTTCTAAGGAAGTCCCCCATAAATATCCTTATTCTTTTTTATCTATTAGCATTTAGCACTGCTGGTATCTTGCTTACTTAATGTACATCATGTGTGTACAGAGGTCATTGTCAAATGGAAAAGTGAGTAGAAGAGTGGGCACATCATCAAATGGGAGTCCTAGTTCCACCACATCAAGACGTGGTTTTGGAAAGAAGAGGCTTTCTGCTACAATGGTATTATGCATTTTTTGAAGAGGAAAGTTAAATATGGTTAATTATTAGCAGTTATTAAAATGGGAATTGTTTGGTATTCAGTCCAGAGTAACCTTAAAACCACTTTATAAATGAATCAGTCTTTAACTGGCAAAAGCGGTCTTGAACTGGTGGTTCAGCAATACTTAAACTCACAAGATCATTATTTGCCCTTTTTATAACACCAATAACTTACACTTAGTAAAGTTCCCAATTTTGGGCTTTACTTCCACTCTATGAGCACATACCTCACAAGGTCCATTAATTACTGCATTGGGGAACATAATCAAACGACCGATGTGGGGATTTACTTCCACTCTTAGTGCGTACCTCACAAGTTTGTTAATTCTTGCGTATGCCTCACAATGTCATTCGTCTGTTCATATATCAACACAAATGAAGGAAAAAATTAAGAGGGACGACATTGAATCCACAAATATCCAACCAAGAATAAATGAAAGGTAGTAGTAGTCTTGGGTGATGAATACATGGGACAAACTACCAAGACAAAAATGCACTATCTAGGGCCACATATCAAAGTCTCCTTTTGCATAATATTTGTGAAGCATTCATAGGAACCATGCTGTTTTCTTCAATCTTTATTGCTGGTTTAAAAATTTATTGGAGTAGCAGATTGGATGACAATTAGAACCTAGCCAAATGATGAGATGTAAAATTCCTTGTAATTTTTTAAGGCAGCAGGTAAAATTGTGACTTTATATTCAGGACTTTGTATTTTGCATTAACATTGTTAAAAATATATTAAATGATACGAATTCGAGTTAATGGATCGTCTTGAAAATAGGTAAAAGGATAGAAATAATAATTTGACTCTAACTGCGACGTGTTGATAGAATCAAAGTTATCAAATAGGAACTTGACCTGGTCGTGACTTATTGGCAGAACCAAAGTTATCAAAGAAGTGTGACCCTAACCGCAATCTGTCGGTAGAACCAACACTATAAAGTTTTTTAACTTAAGAACAAAAGAAAACTCTCACAAAAAAGAAAACACTTAATTCATTCAAATATGAGTTGTCGTTCTCCTTTACATAGATTCCTATTTATAAGGAATTAAAAGAAACAAATAACAGAAAACAAATTTTATAAATTTGAGTTAAAGATAAAATAATAGAAAAGAAATCCTAATTTTAACTGAATTAAAAATAAGTTAAAATATTTATCTCATCTAAACATTTTTAGCCATGATCTTCATATTATAGATACAAGACAACTATTGAATTGGGTATTATCATGTTCATATCATTCTCTTCCTCTTCGAAGTGATTTGTCATCGAATCAAGTTTAGTCTGATCTGCATTCTTGATTGTAGGTCACTCTTTAATTGTATTAACCTCTTTTTCATCTTGCAAGTATTTAGAACTTTGATAGGTTATCCAGTTGTCTAATCTAGGATTCAAAATCTTGTAAGATCCAACAAGACCCTAAAAGAACACAAGAATTTGCATTCCATCTTTGAAACCACTTCTTCAATTTCTTTGAAAATATATTCATCATTATCAAACAATTGGTTAACATAAAACAAATTGTATTCTTCTTTTTCTCTCAGTTCTTTCTCTTTCATATCTTTTTCTCTCAATTCTTTCTCTTTCATATTCTTTTTCTCTCAATTCGCTTTCTCTCACATCTCTCTTTCTCTTATATCTCTTTCTCTCATATCTCTTTCTCTCATCTCCTTTTCTTTCACCTTGTGTCGCCTTAGACTTGCTGGGGATTGAAGATTATCCAATTTTGCGTTTAAAGCCTTAAATTGATCTTGAATAACTTTCATGAACAACTTGAATTCAGGATCTCCTCCACTCATGATTAAAGTGCTGAATTCAAGAGTCAAAACTCTGTTATCAAATGATATGAATTCGAGTTAATGGATCGTCTTGAAAACAGGTAAAAGGATAAAAATAGGAACTTGATTCTAACCGTAACTAACCAAAGTTATCAAAGAAACATGACTCTAATTGTGACTTACCGGTAGAACTAACATTATAAAGTTTTTTAACCTAAAAACAAAAGAAAACTCTCACAAAAAAAACACTTAATTCAGTCAAATTTGAGTTGTCGTTCTCCTCTATATAAGTTTCTGTTTATAAAGAATTAGAAAAAACAAATAACAGAAAACAAATCCTATATTTGAACTAAAGAAAAGATAATAGAAAACAAATCCTAATTTTAATTTAATTAAAGATAAGTTAAAATATTTATCTCATTTAAATATTTCTAGTTATGATCTTCAAATTGTAGACATGAAACAATTCTTGAATTGGGAATTATCAAGTCCATATCATTAAAATTTTTAAATATTATCTAATTGTTATTGGTTAAATGACAGTTGGACCATTAAATCTTGAACTAGTACCCATACTACAATGACCAGTCTGGTTTTCAAAACATTGATTATTAGCACAATAATTTTCCATCAAATACTTTTCTGGTTGGAACACTTGGTTTTTACTCGTGTTTTAACATTTGTAACTCTTGCTTTCATGATGGACAGTATGTTGCAAGGGACCCAGGGAAAAGTTCTACTATAAAAGACAAATCAACTCATACTTCGGTTCCTAGGCAAGGTGATCAGCATCATTCAAATAAAGCTTCAAACATGGTGTCTTCAGATGGAAATCAAACTCTCGAAGAAAATGGTAAGGTTGATGTTTTTGTTCAAAACTTCATGTGATAATTTTTTTTCTTTGGGTTTTATTTTATGATCTGGAGGCAACATTTAAAATATACTTTTGGTTTACTTTATTTTCTTTTTCTTGATTTACTATTGCTTTCTAGTATATTTACCACTTCCACTTTGTCCATTTTATCAGGAGTTTCTGGAAATCATGATGGTGGGAAGAAAAAAGTACTGCTTCTTAAAGGGAAGGAAAGAGAAATAATTACTGTAAGCTTATGATTTATATATTCATAATTCAATTTTATTTGTAATTTTGTATGTTGTGAAAAAGGTTGATAAGGAATCTCTTAGTTTAGTTGGCTAAATAAATGGTGTGTGAGAAACTGCTGTATTTCTCCCTCTTTCCTTTTGATGGTTGACATGTACCAATGCACAGCCCTGACTTGAGCTGAATGTATATTTGTGCATTGCCAGTATCATTGGTGAAGTCATCTGGTAGGATCATGTTATAGCTAATGTTCTGCTAAGACTATTTCTTTTGTTTGTTTTTATGTGCAGGTATCTGATTTAGATAGCATGTCACAGCATCACAATGTAACATCTTCAGCTAAAACGATTGTTGGTTCAACTGTTTTGAAGCAGAGTCAGCGGCATGAAGGTAGCGGAAGGATTATCAGAACAATACTCTCAAAAAAGGAGTTGCGTCAAAGCCAGTCTTCCAGGGCCCTCTCTGAGCAGCAAATCCAAACATCTAATCTAGAAAAAGAAAAACAGCCCCCTCGCCCCATACATGTCCAACTAATTTTGAAGGGCACTAATGGGACACCAGAGAATAAGATTGGTGCACATGATTCACATGTTTCTAGTGAGAGGCAGGAGAGACATGTTAGACATAAAGATAGACCTGATCGTAGTGTATGGACAAGTCGTTCCAATGGAGCTGATGAGTCTTTCTCATCTGCTGCTTCCTCACAAGGAGATCCTTTGGAAGGTACATGTTTTATTCTATACCTATGATTTTGTTTTTGGCCATTGGGGATTATCCTTTATGCTGTAAAAAAAAGGGGGGGGGGATTGAAAAACACTTTGACTAGCTATACAGCTGACATATGATGCACAAAATAGAACTGTTATCTGGAAAATTGCTAACATCTTCACAAGTTGAATTTTTCACATGTATATGGCACAGGAAGTCATGCAGATTTGAAACATGACACACTAAATGCAAGAAGTGGGGAGGCAAAGCCTGTTGGAAGTGTCCGTACCAGTCATTCATCAGAAAATGGTTGGTTTCTGGCTCTGAAAATCAGAATCTTAAAAATATTTTTATGTTTTCATTCAGGTTGGTTTCTACTTAAATTATACTTGTGTCTATTTAGGTTTCAATAAGCATTTTGGTCGTCGTGGACCATCACATGGGGTAAAGGATGTTGATGGCTATTCAGTTTCAAGTGAAGGGAAGCATCCTAGAAGATCTAATACCTCTGCTTATGGTTCCAATGAGGTACCTAAATTTGGTCTCCAAGGCAATAAATGACATATTCTTTTATGGTTCGATAATTGATTAAGATTTCTTCCTTAAATTGCAGAAACAAGTTTGGGTTCAAAAAGCAAGTTCTGGTACCTAGAGTATTTTGATTGGTGAGACACATTCCCTTCATCGAGGTTGTAGTTGCATAACTTAGAAAGATGCTTGTTGATTAGCCAGTCTTGAGAGTCCCCTAATTGGTATTGAGTTTTGAAATTTCTCTTGGTCTGGCATTGACATTATAGAATACTGTTAATGAGTTCATATTATGTCGAGCTAGTCACCATTTGTTTTGTGATTTTTACTATCACAAATAATTTTCTCTATGATATTTAGTTATTTACATTAATGTTATTGTGAAATTTTGTTTGAACTGTAAATAGTAGTTTTATGTGCTTTTAAAATAAATTTAGGTGGTATATTTTTGGCTTGACTTTAATATGTCATTTCCTTTTTTTCTAGTGGCCCTTCGGTTTGGTTCCTTCCCTGGAAGTTTTAAATAGTGAAATGATTGGAATATGTTAGTTTACTAACCCAACATGTAATCTGTTTTGTTCAAGTGCTCATGTTAGTTGAATTTTTTTTTCTTTTATTTACTTGTGTCAAGGTTGATGATTTTCCCTTGCAGTGGTAAGCTTGCTGACTTAAAGTTTTGGAGCATCCATTTGCTAGCTGCTGGATTCTGTCTCTTTTTGGTTGACAGATTCTTACAAGTAAATGAGTTTGTGTGGTTAAAAAAAATTCTTTTACAATACAAGAGAGGAAAGTACAATGATGCATTGGATTTGGCTTAAAATATTCAGACATAACCATTGAAGATGGCTCCCTAGTAAAAAGAGAAATCAAAACAGTGGTATCACAATTGCCTGGAGTCCTAATTACGAGCTGTTGCTTGTTTGAAGAATTATGGATAGATTTGCATACCTTGGCAAGTTGACCTACTATGAGCATAGTCTGGGTTTATGCATAGTTAATCTTGAGTGGTTTTAGTGTAAATATAAATCCAGGGTATTGTGTATCTGTTTCCTTAGTTCCAATATATGCAATCCCCTATTGGAGGTATTGTGTACCTTTTTCCTTAGTTCCTATATCATTTAGCTGTCTGTCAAATACAATTGGGCGCTTGAAATGATCCTGTAAAGTTTTTGGACCATCTTTGCCCACTACTTCGAAGCAACACCCCGTGGATGATGTTTCCGGTTCTTGTCTTCGGTCTTTTGTTGACAATGGAGTTTCTTGTAGGGCTCAGACACCTAAATACCATATATGGTGTGTTACTAAGGATAAATAAGGGTCTTGCGGGAGTTATTACTGTGTGGATATTGATTTACGTCTATAATATCATTGTACAGTATGGTGTTGCATTTCTCAGCACAAGTAGATGTTACATTGCTGCTTCTTGATTATATTGTCAATTTTGTGAACTGCTGCCTACAGCGCGAAGTGTTAAATTTATAATCCTAGTTATGCTGTTAAAGTTTACGTCCAACTCAGCTGTTGTGTGACTTTTAGTTGACGTTGACATACCCAACATTTTTATTTTCTTAGCAGACTCTGCGTGCCAATTTGGATGAAGTTATACCTCATTAGTCCAAAAATACTCGTATGCTCGACTTTGCGAAACATGAATCATTCACACTCTTTAGTTTGACTTTACAAAATATCATTCAATCTAGTTTTTTTGTTGTGTGTAAAACAATGGAAAATATATTTTATAAATCAAATATTAATGAAAAGTTTTCAAATTTCCAAGGACTTAAATGTTCTACTTGTATAATTTCGATGATCAATTTGGGGAGTTTAGATTCTTTAATTATATATAAATATATAGAGTACTCATTATCTAAGATAATAACTAATCCTTTTGAATTTATATTTGGTTAGACTTTTCTTTCTAAAAGTTTCAAACAAGAGTTTCTTGTATTTAAGTGCTCATCAATCTGTATTTAACTACTTATGATTAAAATATGAAGTCAGAAGTGACATTTGAAAGTAACTGGCTTGACTAGTGAGTTAAAAATAATTAATCTCGGAGAAGGAGCAGTAGAACCAAAAAGAGATCTGGGCAGTCCAGAAAGTATTTTATTTAGAGTTGTTCGGATGTTAAACGACGAAGCTTGTACTTCTCTGTTTATTTTAATGCCAGAGACTCGCACAAATCAACAAATTGAGGGGATTCAAATGTTAGGAAGCTTGGATGTTACGGATCATCATACCATAAACTTACCCTTTGATCATGTTTTGTAACATAGGCCGTACTCTCTGCCTGGTTTATGGATTGAAAAGAATAAAAAAATTACGATAAATATGGAAATAGATTTATCTTTGCAGTTTCTGTTTTGTCAATCTGTAAACTGATGGATGATGTGTTACATTTAATTGAATGTAGCATTTGCTACTACTGCAATCAACCAAGATGTACACTTCTGTAGTAATGTTGAAAACATGCTGAGGATTTGATCATCAATTATTCCCGCGCCTGTTTTAGAGTTAGATGCTGGCAGGGTAAAAATGAATCTTATATAGGTTCAATTTGGACAAAATTCTTAGCAAACACTTAAAGGAGAAGAAGAAAAACATTAAAAAAAAAGAGTAAAATGAATTAAAAAAATTTACAAGTTATAATTAATTTATACATTAAAAATTCAAATGAGAAAAATTGTAAAAATTAATTTTAATTTATTTAAGAAGTTTCATATATGAGGAGAATCAGGTAGTATGGAGATTGGATAGTGTGTCCAGCCAGGTTTGGGCACTGAAAAGGATTTACAGACTTATGGGCCAGCTACATTCAACCAATTCCCATCCTATACTAGTCTTGTGGACTTTGCATCTTTCCTGGCATTGGAGTCGCTTCTGGAATATCAAACCATTTATTATTTATTATGAGTTTAAATGTAACAATCATTCCACAGTAATGCATGCATATAGTCATAGATGGCATTCATTCGGTTAATCTGTCTTCATCCTTTTCTCGGTTGTTGTCATATTCATATGTACCCTTACCCTCCTTGGAGAAATATTAGCTTAATCTGGCCCTAGTTGTTTTCTTAAACAATTTAAGTTTAAGTGGTTACCTATGCTTCTCAGCCAAGTGTCCATAACAAATAATTTCTTTTGCTTTTATTATATTGGTTTTGTTTCATTGAAAATTTTCTTCCAGCAGTAGAATAGGAGACGACTCCATAGCATATAGATAGAGCAAGCAAAAATAGTGCGAGTCTTTATCTCTATCATTGAATTTCTTTTTCTCTTAATTAATCTTCGAAAGTACTGTAGTAATTAGTGAGCCTGAAGGGACCGTTTTGGTATTCATGCGCGCACATGCGTGTCACTACTCCCTACCCTTTCTTTCACTCAGAAATTAAAGGGATACTTACATCATCTTTTGTACTTCCAATGCTTCCCTCTTGATCACATTGGAGCTTTGCATACCATAGGAACTTTTCACAAACTATTAATCTTTGTAAAAGCCAAGCTTTTCTCATAGGTATATATATATGGTGATTTATCGAAATCCAAATATTAATTTACTGAGGAATGTGTATAACACCAGAACATATATCACAACTTAGTGTTTGTGTGTGTTGATATGATTTTGCTGAATTGTCTAATGAATCACTCGCCTAAAGTATATATTTTAGCCATTATCATATATGATATGATATGATATGATATACCCTACTGACTTTGACCTAAACTTTAGTGCATCTTTCTTAATTTGTAGTTCTTTTGGTTGGACCACTACTATATCCAAGCCATCAGTGCTGGCCTACAATTTTCAATGTAGGGAGGTCATCCAAGTGGAGTGGCCCATATAATGGAATCACTTTTGAAGCTCCTTTTAAAGATTTACCCTATTGCACATGAAGCATGCCGCCGGCAAATGGGAAAGCTATGCCTAAAGTGAGCCCTACACTCATATAGCACAAATCATTAGTTTAAACTCTGCATTTTCCTTCAGGCTAGCTTCTTTGACCCCGTAAGCTGGAAACCTTAAGAACCTGTTTCATTGTGTTTACATTTTTTTAATTGTTAGATGCCAAAGGACAAACTAACAGATCCATCTGTTCCTAGTTTTGCTGAAAACTATCTTGCAAAAGTCAAATTACACTTACATCCTATGGGGTTTAATACTTTTTCTTTTTCTTTATCTTTGTCTTGCACAAATTTCTCTTAATTTATATAACAACATAGTTTTTAGTACAACTTGTCTTTCTCGTTAACACAGATCTCTCCTAATTTCTTATGCAGATATGTAATTTGAAAGAGGTCAAAGTAAAGTCAACAAAGAGAGAGATGCAAAGTGTAAAGTCATTAAACCTTGAGGGATGACAATAAATTTTACCTATATTGTTTACTATAATTTTAGATTAAATTTTAAATTGAAAATAATATATTATGCATTTAGGCTTAGCTAAGGACATTTATGATTTGTTTTAAAACAGCTTTTAGTAAAAAAAAAAAAATTGTTTCAATGCAATATCACATGTTATTAAATCTAGTCCAGTTAAAAGCAATTTGGATTGGATTTTTTTTTCATTCAATTTTATTTTACCAATGTTATATAAAATATTATATTAATACGTCAACAATTTTAAAAAATATAATCGATATATTGTTAATGTCGTAATCCCAATACAAATTCTAGTATTTCAAGTAAAAGTCTAAAATTATATTGAGAATTAGTTAAACATATTTTATTTATTTTATTACTTATACCCATTTTCTATTAAAAATATTTTTAAATTAAAACACAAAAGTTATATGCAATATCCTCTCCTTTTGTAGTTTTCTTATTGCAAAAAGAAAAAATTTGTATTTTATTAATTATTGATATTTTGAATATTGTTCTATTATTTATGCTTGCAATTATTGATGAAATTATAATTCTAATAATACAAAAGTTTGAAAGAAGTAATTTTTATTTAATTTTAAAGAAAAAAAAATTTGAATTTATTATTAGGTACAGATTAAATTTTAGCATCTTGAAAATTAAAATTTTGAAATTATATATCAAAACGTAATGTGGATTAAAAAAGCCTACTTTAGATACTTCCTCAAGAATTTAGACCAAAACTCTTTATGTGTTAGTTTTTTTTTTTAAACTATTGATGACTTTCTTATTTCAAATCTCATTAATTATTTTCTTTCAGATATACATATATTTAACATTGTCTAGATTTTACAATTACTTCCATAATAGACATTAAATCATGATATTTTGATTAAATATACAGTTTGAAAGTAGTATTAAATATTTCTTGAAACATGTACATTAATCTTAAATATTAAGAGTTTAGATCCGAAAAAATAATGAGATTTAAAAAAAATTAGTTTAAGTAATTAAAAATATATATACTTCTATAAGTAAGAGTTATATAATAACTTTATAAATAAAATTATGCATGTGTACATTACTTTGACTTATATTAAATTAGATTGATTCTTAAAATTAGATTTAACTTTAATTTTATGTATGTGTGTATAATGCAATAATATTTTTTTATTTAATTGATTTTTTAGTTGTTTGATTTAATTTCTTTCACTTTTCAATATATTTTTTCATTTTATATTAGATTAGATCTGTTTAACAAACCGTACTAAATGCTAATAATTTAGGGTACATATATAATTATGAGTTTAATAAATATACACTATTAGTATAAGAGTTTGAATACTATTAATTAATTAAAATTATTATTAAT
The DNA here is from genome assembly GCA_026544285.1 of Pachyrhizus erosus. Classification (NCBI taxonomy): domain Eukaryota; kingdom Viridiplantae; phylum Streptophyta; class Magnoliopsida; order Fabales; family Fabaceae; genus Pachyrhizus; species Pachyrhizus erosus. The sequence continues at coordinate 23,292 of JAMLFT010000018.1, read as the reverse complement.
ATAGTAATTATTATTAAAATAAATAAATTTATCAAATATAATTATTTTTGTATAAAAAAGTAGATTATTATTGTATAGATTGAAAACAGTGAGTGAAAAAAATAATGGAGAATTGGAATACATAATAGAGGGTAGACGACTTCAAACTAAAATGCGTGATGGTGGGCTGGGCACTGGGCAAGCCGATAACTCTGATCAATAAAAAGAATTTGTTTAAGAAAAAAATAATACTACGTATTAATGCAGATACAGATTAAATTTTATAATATGTTAATTAATCTTTTTGCCGAAAAAAGAAAAAGAAAAAGAAAAAGTGGTCCCTTGAGGTATGAGGATTAGAAGTACACGTGGCGGATCATCCGCATCCCAACAAGACTCACCCTTTTTTTCCAAAGAAAATAATTTTGTTTTAGTCAAAACCTGAATCAAAGCATCAATTGTGAAAACCTATCATATGTGAATTTCTTTTTTTTTTATTTTTTTTTATTTTAAATGTATGCCATATCATATCTAAGTTGTTAAAAATATATATCAATCCATTAAAAAAATTTGTTTATGGTTTTTCGATTAAATATGTGTAAGATATTTTTAAATCAAGTACATCATTTGCCATTACATAGAGTAGTGCTATTTAGCACCAAGTATCCACACACAATGTACAATGTACAATGTACAGTACTTTACCTGAATTGATATTATTTGTTAATGGAAAATGTTAATTTTTACGAATTCTTAATTATACGAAAACTCTTATCATTGTTCTCGAGAAAAAAAAAAACTCTTGTAATTGCAACTATTTTGATTTTCATCAAAGACTTCATTTTTTATTTTTAAAAACTTAACTAACTTTTAGTCTTATTAAATACAAGATTTTTTATTTTATTTTTAAAAATTTTAATTTTTTTTTATTTTTATCTCCATTATTAAATAATATCATTAATATTAAAGAATCAATAAGATTGGATAACCTCTTTTTATTTATTGAAATCAATTTAAAAAAACAAAAGACTTGTTCTTATAAAAGAATCTAAAAGAAAAAATTATAGAGCCTATAAAATATTATATTTCTAACTAACTAATAGATCTTATCTTAAATAACTACTAATAAAACCTAACAAACAACTAAATTAATTAACTTTAACATCAGGATTTTTTAAATCCAATAAACATTGTATAATGACATAATAATTATATTAATAATACTTCATTAACTTATAATGTCATTAAAGTGTAACATCCTCTTAAGTACTAAAAAAGACAAAGAGTGATTATCTCTAACTAACTAAGGATTGAATTTGATGAAAAAAATACATAAATTAATTGAAAACACACTAAAAATAAGATTTTAGAAAGTTGTGTAAATGTGAGATTGTATAATTAATAATAATATAAAATAATTAATCAGTATTACTTATATTAATAACATGTATTTACTTTTCAATAACTAATCACTTAAAAATTTTACAGAAATATATTTGATTTTGAATAATTATAAAATAAGTAATCTTTTAAAAAATTTCTTGTGAAGTGTGTTAATAAGAAAAAAGTTAAAAAGTCACATTTTGATTAATTGCTAATGCAATTAATATGATATTAACTTTCATAAGTGTTATACAATAATTTAGTAAGACAATTAAATATAATTTTTTTAATAAATTATATTTTTAAATTTTTATTTCATTTAAAAAATATAAAATGAATTTATAAAAAAAAATTAAATATAATATATGGATATTATTAAACAACAAAAATTTTAAAAAACTAAGTCTTTAAAAGAATAAAACAAAAAAAAAACATCATATATAACAACTACAAAAATTATTTAAGTATTTTTTTAAGATAAATTCTAAGATTTATTATCAACCATCAAGGTACACAATTATCATAACTTTCCACTTTTTCTTCTTCTTATGCTCTCCCTCTCTCTTCTACAGCCACCGACAACCATTGATGATGGCGCCTCTGTCTCTCTCTACTATGCGTCGTTGTTGGAGGCCCCATTTTTTATTTTTTTCATTTTTATAGTTATTTTCCCCTTTCCTTTCTCTTCCTTAAAGCACCATTTGAAGAACTGGATCTAAGGTCCACATTTGAAGCTGACTCATTGGGTATCGCAACCAATGAATCTGCCACAAGAATTGAAGATTGAAGGTTGGAAGTTGATCGCATGATAAAGAAGAGACCGCTGGAGGAGTTGGTGGCAGCGACCTTCATTAGAGGAGGCTTCATTAGAGAAGGCTTCATTAGAGAAGGCTTCACCAAGGTCGGTGCTGGTGCTCGCCAAAAAGAAGGGAGGAGAACGCCACCGTCAATATTTGAGGAAGGAGAGAAGAGAATAATCTCTGATGTACAATAAAAGATTTAGGATTAGATGAATCTGATGGGATATAACACTGTTCCACTATAACTCACATGTGTGGATGGTTTCCTATAAATGATATTTTGTTGAATTTATAATCAGTTAATAAATTTTAGATACATTTTTTTCTAAAAATAATATTCCTGTTATATATTCTCTCTACATGTTATTTTACAAAATTAATATAATATTAATTTTTTTTATAAAATACCTTTAATAGAAATAGTGGATACTTGTCACTAAATCAAAAAAATCTAATTAATTAAAAAAATTATAAAATTACATTATCATTTTTTAAACTCACATATTAATTTTATTTTTTAATATCTATATTAAAATCTTAAACATCATATAATATGACACAAAATGAGTATTGTTTTCTTAAATATTATTCAACATTATTGTTTTTAAAAATAAATATTAATTAAAAAAGTAAATTATTTATTAAGTATGATTTGATGGAAGGATGTAATATTTTTTCAGTCCCCTTATTTTTAATCTTTAAATAATTTTTTAATGATTTTTTTTTTATATTTTTTTATTAATAATTTTAATTTGTTATTAATTGATAATGTGATATTTATGTTGATAATTTAATGATTTATCGTATCATTAAAAAGTTTAATAAAATAATAATGTATATATTTTTAAAAATTTTATTTTTAATTAATTTGAACAAACAAAAAATTAAAAATATAATTTAAAAAAATTACATACAATTACTTCATTAAACTCCATTGAACTTTGAATGAGACGCGTGCTTTATGTTTACAGATGAGAAACCAAACATATCATGAGTCATAAATTCCAACACTGGTGCCACCACATGCACAAAAAAAAAAAAAAGATTCAACTCTTTCCAAGTTGCTATTTTACGCAACATTTTCGTTAATAAGTATTCTATTTATCGTGCAATTCTTTTTAATATAATATAAATATATACTTAAAATTAAAAATTAAAAATTAGAATATAAAAATATAATTAATTTAAATTTATAATTAAAATTATAATGACTTAAATTTAGGAGGAAAATAATTTTTTTCTTTAAATTACCAAAGATTATTTGGGTGTAAATACTTAAAATTTGAGAAAAATTTTGTAATATAATTTTTAAGGGAATTAAAGTAAAAAAATAATTTTTAAATTAAATTATAATTTAAGTAAAATAAATAAATAACAACAAACTCACATATTAAATTATTAATAAAAATGTCCTTGTGTTAAAAATAGAGACTTAAATTTATTAAACTTATCTTATAAGAATATATATATATCAAAATTTAGTATGTACTTATATTTTTTTTCTCTTTGTTTGATTTTCAATTTCATAATCTTAAAAAAAAAAAGAATTACATGTTAGTTTTTGTACCTTTTTGAATTAATAAACAATCGATTTCATAGTAACTTAAATGTTTTCATATTCATGTTCTAGGTTGGAGGTTGTGTACTAATAATCAGTCTTACAGTAAGTTACAAACACCACACTCAATTGATCGAATTCGGATTGATCATGACGATTATCCATAAGATTGAGCAAAAAAGTAAAATTACCTCTAATATTTCGTTGACTAAAAATATCTAGACCATGAAATATATTGTACTTGATATCTCGAAGACACATAACACATAATTACAATGAGATCATCCATTGTCTAGGATTTTAAACTATTAGAGGTACGTACACCACTTGCGAAGTTGACACAAATCTCACCCGTGACTCATTGTGAAAGATAGATAAATTACACATTTGAATGCTCTGACCAAGTCCTCATAATTTCCAAAAGAAACCTATATCAAAATAATTTAACTCCTAAAGAGATGTTTGTTTTAAGGTATCAATTTTCAATTCTAAAAATATTACAAGTAAAAATATTGTTTCTATATAAATTTAAAAACATGTTTGGTTACATTATGATATTTCTATAATTTTTTTAAAAAACTTAAAACAATATAAATAAAAAAATAAGTAAAAATAGAAGTTACAAGTATATATACCAAAAAATTAAGACTAAAATATTATTTTTGTTTCACTATATTTTTGCATTTTTTTTCCTTTATATTTTTAATTTTTAGTTTTGGTTCTTTGTATTTGCAAATAGACCTAAAATGATCATATTGTTCATAAATGATGATATAATGTTAATTTATTATTATTTTACTATAATTTTTTGTACAGTTCATTTTTTAAAGGCTCAAAATCGAAAAAAAATTTGTATATTTAAAATATTTAATGGGTATTAAACAAATTATAGTAATGAAAAAATGCTAAAAATTGTTATATCCAAACACACTAAAACACACACAAATTCAGTTGGCATATATTTTTTTCCCTAAAAGCTCTTGTGCCTCCAAAATTAATAGTCCAAACTATAAACTTTCATAATAACAAGTATTCAACTGAATTCCACGTCAAAATTCTAACCTATTTAACTATAGAAATCATCATGCTCCATTGGATATCATCCCTACTTTATTTTTATACAAATCTAAGTATCTAAGAACTATCAAGCTTTGTTTCTCTAAATAAATCCTATTACCGTCGCAAAATTTCAATTCCTTAAAAATATACATATGCAAAATGTCCTTGTAAGCAAAAAAGGATTTTTTTTTTCTATCATGTATGAAAAAATATGAAACAACAAAAATACTCAAATCTCGTTCCGTCATGATTCTTAAACAATAAATTCTCAACATAGGCCAACACAAATCACAAACTAGGTCTTTTTAAAGTGTTCCAAGATATCTAACTCCTAAAAACTTACAATTTCAAAGAGTGCACATTCCACGCGACCCACAAACAAAAATTGAAAACTATGACAACATTCAAAGAATAGGTAACAAAAAACACAATTTTGAAAAAATATCTCCTGAATGACAAGGCAGTAGTTAGTGATGACAATAATGAATCAAGCATTAGGAGAAAAACGAATAAGTTAATTTGGAAGCGGAACCTTATTTTGTTGTCTTGTTTCACTTATTTGAGAGTAAGAAAAATAAGATTTTTAAATCCTTTTATATGACTAAGGTATTGTTAAATCATAAATTCATTTGGTATGATGTTTTTTGTTCTTTTGCCTTACACCCATGTTTTAGTCCCAGTGAAGGAAGAGAGAATGCGTTGGCTGAATTTGTATATTTTTGTGTAAATTTGGATTTCGGGTATAATAATTTATGATGATTTTTAGTTGTCATAAATTGTTTAATACCTATTAAATACTTCAAAGTTTTTTTTTGACAATTTTTAGTTGCTAAAAAATGAATAACCACAAGACATATAAAAAGACAATGATAAAATTATCACCTTGTCTTCATCATGGACGAAAAGGTTATTTGGATCTACTCGTAAAGATGAAAAAAAATCAAAATGGTGATTTCAAAAACATAAAAAAATAAAACGAAAAAATATGAGAACATAATGAACAACGATAATATTTTATCCAAAAATTAATGATTGTGAGTTTTATACTTTTTATACATGTCTATGTATTTTTATTACATATTTTAATTATCAATTGTTTAATTAGAAAGGAATAAAATTATACTGGTATAATATTTATTAATAATTACACCATCTAATAATCCTCAATTAGATAACCTTCTTTTAAAACTTATACTTAGATTAAAAGTTCCTTTCATATAGATCATACATACAAAATTGTATATCAACTTAAAATTATTCAACATCTCATTTATATGGATCAAAATGGATATAATATATAATTTTAAAAATATATTAAAAAATATTTTTTTTATTTAATTTATATAATATTTGATATACAGAATCAAGATAGTATAAAATTATAATTTAATAGTTAAATTGATAAAAATAATATTTTATATAAAATTATTGATAATGTAATAATTAAAAAGAATCATACGAATATAATTTGATTTCCCATTTAATTAATTAGCTTTCATGACTTATATTTTATATTTTAAAACGTGTTCCTTATTTTATAAGAAAATCCTTCTTTTAGCTATCTAAATTGAATTTATGACAAATTTTGCATAAGCATTTTTTTTTCACAGACACGAGCATGTAAAATTGAGTAAATTACCACACTTAATGTTTTTTTTTTTAAAATGAAATATATGTATAACACAGATAGATGACAATCAAATTATATATTCCTAATTATTATATTACCCAGTAATTTTTAATTAAATAATATTTTTTTAAATTTGTCACAATATTATTTTTTTTATAAAATTATATATATAAAAATTTATATTAATTTTAAATTACTTAATACTTAATTTATATAAATTAAAATTGACATAATACATACTTTTTAAAATATAAATATTTTATTATTATTCAATTTTATCAAATACAAACAATAAAAATAATATCAAGTTACAATTTGTATAAACAAAACTCAAACTTTATATGAGATTATTGTTGATATAATAATTAATAAGAATTATATTAGTATAATTTAATTATTTTTTCTTTAAATATAGGTTATACAATTATATATAAATAATTAATATTAGAAATTATTTAACGGTCATATAATCACTTGAAAAGATATTGTGTATTTTTATTTTATTGTTGATGATTTAAATAAAATGTAATGATTTATATTTATAGTTTATGTTTGATACAGAAGAGTTATTTATATAAAAGAAAATGACGAGTCTGAGATATGTAGGATAAGTGTGATGATGGTACGTGATTACTGCTCTGTACTCTATCAGGCACCTATTATTTCACTGGATAGATCAAGTAAGAATCAAGAAACATTTATTTCATGGATTTTCTTGTGCCAATTAATAATGAACCTCGTAATCTATGAACGAAGATAAATCATATAATTTTTTTTAAATATTTTTCCCTTCAGCAAGTTTCACATTATAATTTCTTATAACTTACTCAAATCTATCGTTAATACTTATTTTTTTTAATAGCTTAATTTGTAACCCTACAAAAAGTAATACTTAATAGAAATATTAATAAATATAGTCATCAGAATAATCTAACGTTGGGAACTTAAATTGTATTCTTCCATCGTATGAATACTTACAAAGGACATCTACAATTGTCTGATTGATATATAAATACTTTTGTGTATCAAACACTTTATTAATATATATTATTTTTTTAAAATCATATCATAGCATTTATTATATTTGTGTTCATTTTTTTCTCTTTTTCTTTTTAAATGTTGAATAGTTTTTAGTGTCGACAAATATTTTTTCTTGACAATTTATATATTATTTTAAATGATGTCAATATTAAATAAAAGACTTTGTACATAAAGTATTATTTGTTGAAAAGAAATATTCATTAACCAAATAATAAATGGAATGCAACATTACAATAATAGAAAATACGGTTATATGTATCTAAAATCACTCCTAAAAGAAAAAAGAAGGAACATCATAATTTTCATTAAATCCAAACAAACAATAAAAGTAAAAGAAAATGAAAAAAAAAAACTAATGATAAAGATACATCACATGAGTTTTTTTTTAATCAAGTTTATGCTGTCTTAATTCTTTTCCAAAAGTAATATTTTTATTTGTGGTCCAAAATTTTATCGCCTTTTGTTTTTGTAGTTGCATGATTTATAATAAGAAAATATAAGAGACAATTTTTGGTAGGTCACGCATTTTATTAAATGATTTTTTTTAAAATTTTTAATAAATTTTAATGAATGTTATGAAAAGAGTGTTGTTAATATTTTTTTTATAATATTATTTATAACTTTATTATTTCGTAAGATTATAAAGCATGTGACCAAACATGAATTTGTTAATATGGTGTTTATTTATTTTACGAAGGTGTCTAAGTGTCTTGATTTATGTCCCGATGGCATTTATTTGTTGTCGTACTTTTCTCGCATTCGTTTTTGGGAGCATCAGAATTGAAATCTTTAAGGTCAATTAAAAAATCAAATATAGAAAAGATTTATGATAAAGTTATGAAGAAAAAGAAGCAGAAATGAAATAGAGAGAGAATTATGTTGAATGATTTAAGTGACCGTTCCAACATACTTGCTTCTATTAAGGGTGATTGATGACTTTGAAGAGTACCTAAAATATGCTCACAAGACCTATGTAGAGAGAAAACAAACATATTACGTGCTATTAATTTGAGCAAAGATGTTGGTATTCCTCTATTTAATATTTTAATTTGAATAATTTTGAACCAAATGTGAATAAGTAATTTATCGATATGCTGAAATCTATTTAAAAAGATTAGTTTTTTCAACAAATAAAAATTGAACATCTGATGACATACTTAAAAATAAGATTAGCTAAGAAAAGAATGTTAATTGAAAGATATGATAAAAGAAGAGGAGTTAAGAGTTATGGCGTTTGTCTTTTGAGAAAGCAGAAAGCAGATAGCGTATGTGATGTTAGTAGGTTCAGCGTTTCATCCCTATTTCCCACCCACCAACCTTTTTATGTTACATTTCCTTTCTTTCTTCTCTATGATACGTCCTGCTTAGAAGAAGGGTATTGGTTAAAAAGAAAATGATAATGATACTGTTCCATTTTGAAAACAACATCCCAAAGGAACCCACATCATTCAGAATATGTCACTTTCTTCTTTTCTTTTCTTTTCTTTTCTTTTCTTTTCTTTTTTAATATCCAGAATATGCCATTTTATTTTTAGACCCTCCAATGCGCCTTTCTTTTATAATTTCTATACTAACGATTACCGCTGCCAGCTTGCAAATAACTTATTTTTGGGTGAATTTAGGACATTTCTCTTTTTTAAATTAATACCTTTTTTTTCATTTATACAAATTTGGAGACGGAACCTTCACTACATACTTAAAATACTTAAAAATTATAACTATTTCAACAATCATATCTCATATTGTTTTCATTCTCAAATCCTAAAAACTCTAGAACAACATGCTGCCTCACCACTACACCAAACTCAGGTTCGGTCATACCACATCATATTAGCTACAAAATACTTATTTAGTACCACTCTAGAAATCAAAATAAAATAACAAAATTTTTAATTTTTTAAAAAATTTACTATCCACTTATAATATAATTTCATATCTCTTTTCCACTTAATAATTCATATTTTTAATCCTCTTAAGTACTTGTCAACAAACACAGATAAATTTTAGACGTATTTTTTCAAGTAAAAAGAGTATATTAAATTACAAAATACGATGAAATAAAATTATTAAGGCATATTTATAAGAGCAAACGTCAAATTATTCGTTTGACATGCGTATCATTAAATAATGAAGTGACTTATCCTATTTTACTTTAAAAATCATTTAAGTTATATCACCTTCCCTTTTCATTTTGAAAATTACATATCCGTTCTCCAACAACAAAATTATACGCTTTTGATATCATAATTTTTTAAATTATGTGATTTTTAAAATTAATTTTAAGTACTATAAAAATTGTAAAGGAAAAAAAATGTCTCATTTAATACTAATATTTTAAAAGTAAATAGATTACATATTGATAATATAAAAAAAATATTACTTAATCATAAATAACTATGCAAGATAAGTTTGTTAATTTTTATAATAATTATATTAAAATTTATATTTATCATGATTTTTAATTAAATGATAGTATAATTTTTTTAGATTATAATACATATAAATTAAACTTATATTTTAGTATTTGCATTATACATGATAAATATATTTTTCAATAATTATAATTTATAATAAATAAATATTTATAAAATTATATTGAAATTAAAATTCATAATAAATAAATAATTTATATTTATAAATATATTTTAGGTATGTAAAGAATATCTCTCAAAGAGAAAAAAGAGTGTTAAAAAATTTTAATTGTGAGAAGAAGGACTTCATTCTCGGGGTTAAATATTCTAATTTATAATATGTGAACATATATAAGGTAATTTTTAATTTGAAAAGGTTAAGTATACATATAAAGATAAAGAAAAATATAGTTTTAGATTATTTGAAAATATATTTTTGGTTAAATATGAAAAAAAAAAGTATAAAATGTACCTCTTGAGAAGAAGAATGAGAATGTTGAGAATCTTTAATTAAGAGTGAGGAAAGTGAGAATTTTGTTCTCTGAATTAAAAAATTTAATATATAATATTAGAGTATATTATTTATAATTGTTGAGAGGTTGATTTATATTTAAATCAATTAATTATAATATAAATTTCTTTCCTTATAAAGGGAAATATAAATTTTAAAATTAAACAATATAAATAAAATATCTATAAAGATAATATAATTTATTTTAAAAAATATAAAGGTATTGTGATTTTAACATCTAAAACACCAATAATATAATAGTTATAAATAACAAAATATGAAAGATGAACTAATGATGAGGATTATTTAATAACTTTTAAGAGATATTGAATTAAAAAAATTTAAAGCACCCTGATTGGTGTTCTTATAATAAGTTTTTAAATTTCATACAAGTTTTTAGTTAAGTAAAAATGTTATGAATTAGGAAAAAAATTGTGGATATTAAATATTAGTTATTATTTATACTTTTTTATGGAGTGAAAATACTACAAAACTTAAGAAGAGCGAGAGAGAATAGAGTGTGACATTTAAAATTGAGGTTGTTGGATAGAAATGAAATAAGAAGGAAAGAAGTTAAAATTGAGTGAGTTTTATCTAAAAAAAATTCTCACACTTAAGAGAGAGAAAAAAAATAGTAAAATGGGTAGGGGTTAAGGTATAATTTTTATTAAAATTAACCTTCATCATACTTTGCTCAGGTTGAGATCAGCCTTCTCTCGTTTGTTCAAGTTAAAATTAATATCCTATCATTTACTCGTATTTTCTCATGTCATTAAGTTGTTTTAATTTGCTATGCGCGCAATTAAATATTTATGTTTCTAATAATTAATTAACTACATATTTCTTTTTCTTTTTTCCATAATTGAGTGTGATAATATTGATAATTAGTTATTTTTCATTTGTTAATTGATTCTTACTTTCAAATTTTGGTTATTAATTTTTTTCCCTAAATTTAAATTTTTTTAGTCTTTTAATTTTGAAAAATATTCTTTTATTCATTCTTGATTAATTTTTATTAATTTGCATGCATAATTTGTCACAATTTTTTATTTTAGGAGCAACTAAAAAGAGTATTTTTTTTAAAAAATTGAAGATTGAAAAAATAAGTTTAAATTTAGGAGACAAAAATAATAGTGATATTTACAAATTTTAGAAGTTATAAATAAAATTAATTAAAAAAATAAATATCCATATAATTAAAATGAATAAATTTATAAAATATTTTGAGTAAGAAAAATATATGAATAAGAGGAGAAAACTATAAACTAATTTATAGAATTTTTAGAAAAATTAGAAATAAAAAATACTAATTTTTAAAATTCAAAACAAAAAATAAAAAGAAAAATAAAATTAGAAAAAAGAAAGGGAAAAAAAAATGGACGAGCTGGGATTCGATCCTCTGTCCTTAAGAGAAGAGAATAAGTCATTGCTAGTTGAGCTAGGGGAGCTCGTGACAAGTGAAAAGGGAAAAGAATGTGTATAAGGAACGTTAAAAACAATAGGAAGAATAAAAGAGCGAAATGAGAAAAAAATGTGTGTGGCGGATTCAAAGAGCGAACATGCAAGTAAGGAGAGTTAGGAGAAGCAAGAATTGCCATTTGACTACTAAGTTCATCGATGAAAATTTATGCAAATAAAATCTATAAAAACTAACTTTAAAAATGCAAAACTACCATTGAAGCTGCTCAATCAACTTGTTCCTCAAGTTGCCATAACCGCCTCTACACACGAGCTACATCTAAGCCTAGTCTTACTCTAGCTAGCTTCACCCATACCAGGTAATAAAATAAGGTGAAAAACGTAGCCAAATTGTGGTATATAAGGAGCATCAGAAGATGAAGGAAAGGCAAAACACAAATGAAGAACAATCAAGGAATTACTTGAGATAGTGAGTTAAATCCCTTTACTATTAATCTAGACTAATTCGAAATCGTCGTAGCTCCATTTCTCCTTCGAGAACAAGTCGAAATAGAGACCGAAAAAGCAAATTTGACCCCTCGTCAAAGAAACCAAAACAAGTAGGAAGAGTTATTTATTCTTCATTTTAAATTCACAAAATCGTTCCTGATCACATTTCTAATATAATAGTACTTCTATTTAGTCTAAACAGTGAGAAATTTGGCAAAATTGAAAAGTATAAGTTGTTGGCCACCATGGTTATCGAAACTTGCAAATTACCTATTTTCAAACTAAATTCCAATTTTAAAACATGTAGAGACTTGATTATAAAGGAAATTAGCTAATTGGAAGGGATAATTAGATAAATTGAGGCAAAATTAAAATTGAAAATGAAGGTAGATGGAACCAAAAGTTGGTTCTCTGTCTGGTGAAAAGGACACTCTCAAGCATTGGAGAGGACTTAGAAAGTTTATGAAGAGTTAAAGGAATGACAAAAAAAAAAAAAGAATAAAACAGGGAAGAAGGGGAAGGGAAAGAAGAAGAAGAAAAGAGGAACAGAAGAGGGTTGGAGGAAGAACATAAACAGGGGGGTGAGTTTAGTGAGGTAGAGGTGTAAATAGTAAAGTAGAAGGAGGATGTGAATAGTAAACAAGGGTGTGAATAGAAAAAAAAAATTTAATTCTAATAAACTAAATTAGGATGGTAAATATAAAGATAGATAGTCATGCAAGAAAAGAATGAAAGAAAGAAAAGAAGAAAATAAAATGAAACTAAAAATATTAGAAAAGACTATTTTGTCCTTTTCTTATTTTTCTAACTATAATTCTTAACATATGAATAAATGTCTTAATTAAAATTTAACATTAATTAGTTAAATAGAGTAGAATAAAATATGAATATGAAGAAAAATAAGAAGAGAAAATAGAGAAGAAAATAAAAGTAAAAGTCACAAGAAAATATTATTTTACCTTTTCCTTGTCATCTTGAATTGTAATTTTAACATAATGTTTGAAATTTTGTTTAGCTTTGAATTTGGATATTCCTATATTATATGTTGATGATTTATCTTCTCTTTTGATAGTAGAGAAATCTATATGTTATAATTGTCTCAAGTTGACAATAAGATTTTACAAATAATCTTAGGATAGACGATGAACTGAGAAATTATCCAGACAAAATTTGAGTGAAACTTTGATTAGTTATTTAAAAGTGAGAATGGAAATCAGTACTCGAGAAAGCTTGATGATTGGAGAAGAGAAAAGTAGAATAAATCAGAATCCCTAATGAGTGAGAAATAAGAATAAAGACTGCATGGGTTGACCACAAAAGATATCCAAGGAATGTATGCAGGCTCTAGTGAGTCATTCGAGGTAGATAAGGTGTCAAGTTGTGAACTACTCAAAATGAAGAGGGTGTCAAGGAACTAGTTTGATGTTCTCGATAAAACGAAGCATTACTTAAGATTCGGTTAAAAGTATTATAGACCGAGTATCAGGAAAGATATGTACACCTGATCATCAACCCAAAAATGCATTGGAGGCTAGAAGGACGCTGAAATAGGGAGAATGTTTAACTAGTCACGTTACGGTGAGATGAGAACATACGATAGCTAAAAATAATATGTACTTGTATGTGTATGATTAAGGATAAATGACTCACTCCTACAACCCCCAACATTTTCAGATACAGATGACAGACGAGTTTCATCTCTTGTTCCATGTGAGGATCATACTCTTGGAGGGTCGATAAACTCATGACTTGACCAGTGAAGTGATACTTTCGTGGGCTATGTCAGATTCACATTTAGACCTCCAAATATTATAATCTCATGACAATTATATGATATAGATATTTCTTTAGTATTATCTCGGACCCAACTACCTAGATATACGAGAGTTCCACTAGATATTCCAGCGGCTCCTCGACGTGCTTAACCCCCTCCACGCTAGAACTCTTCTACAGGTTCAATTTCAGTAAATGGTCAAGAAGAAAGTAAGGAATCCTCGGAGGAAGAAGATCCTTTTGAGTGTTATAGGTAGGAACTTTTAGGAGGAAATAAATGTTGCTGACTATAATCGACTTTACCTTTTGTTTAATATATTAGTCAAATACTTTGAGAAATGTAATATTTACATTTATATTTAATCTTTACATATATGTAAATACGAGTTTTTATATTTAATCTCAAGTTGCTCGGGCATAATGGTGATAGCTAGGTTTCTTTCAAATTGTAATTTCTAGCGAATTAAGTTTAAAAATTTACCTAAAATCAAATACCTAAAAGGATTTTCTCAAATTAAAATAAATAAAAAGGGACGTTACGATGCGTATCCACTAAACTTTTAATTAAAAGGATAAAGTGTATTTTAGATATCTCAATATTTAGTCAAAGTTAATAGTAATCCCTATATGTGTGTTTGTTTCATAAATTAAAAATCCATTCTTAGGAATAAAAACTTGAGAATGTAGCATGCTCATGTTTGTTTGAAGTTTTAAAAAACATATTCATGGGTATTGCATAATCTTAAGAAAGTTATTACAACATGATTTTGTTTCATTTTACTTCTCATGATAAAGAGGTGCATTAGTTGTATTTCCATGTGAATGTGAAGAGTTATTTTTTATCCATTTATAACTTTCATTTTAACTCTTGTTTTTTTATTTTAATTATTTTAAAATTTAAAATTTTTCCTAGGAATGATAAAATCTAACACAACACATTTTTATATATTCCATGAAATAACATTGTCAAAATATGATTAATAGAATATTGTAGCATACATTGAAACAAATGTTTTGTGTATTTTTTTATACATTAGGAAAATATTTTATATTTAAAAAATGATGATTTTATTTCTTGTACTTTTTATAATTGGTAAACTTCACCACTGTTGTAGTTTTTGTTGATAAAAATCACAAATATCTTCAACGGGAGGCAATTTTATTTGAGTTAGATAAGATTATTGTGAGCAATTATGTTCTGAATTCTAGTATTTAAATAAGACAATTGCATACTCAATATTTAAGCATGATATCACAAATTAAATTGAAAAAATCCAATGCCAATTAATTAACACAACCACATACCTAAAACTAAAACTTTTATCACTACTCAAAAATAGAATTAAAATATAAAAAATAGCTAACAAGATTGTTGGATGAGAGATATTATGAACCATACTTTGTAATGGATTTAAAATTAGGTTTAGTTACTTTTTGGTTCTTGAAGTTGCAAAATATTCTCTTAGCCTTTATAATTTAAAATATTCCATTTCGATCCTATAATTATAAATTTTTAACATTTTTATCCTTGTCGTCTAAGGTCAACTAACATCATTACATCTAAATATTTTGCTATAATACTAAAACTGGTAGTATAAAATTATCAATAATTTTATGATGATTAAAACTCGCTATAAATTAAAAAATGATTTTTTTTTCTTCTTTCTTTTTCTAAATGAGTTGACATCAACCATGACTAAGGCAAAGTCACCCATGGTGACTTCCATGAACAAATTAAAAGTTTTGTTAATGTTGAGACAAATCTTGTAATGATTATATTTGAAGTACTTTCTTTCACTGAAGCAATATCATTATCTTCCACAATAATTACAATACCTCCCACCATAAACATGAAGGTTTAGGTTATCATAGGAGGTCACGATCGTCACCAACATGTCATGTGAAAGCATTGAAAAGTCACCGTTAAGAATACGTACAAAATAGTTGAAATGTGTGATAAATAATTTAAAAGTCGATACAAAAGAAAAAAAATCTTTATTGGTGGGAGTAAAAAAGTATTTTTTTAATTTATTATAATTAAAAATCATTATAATATTTTTAATGATTTCAGTTTTGTAATAATTAAAAAAAATTAGATATAGATATAACGAGTTAAACAACTTTAGATAATAAGAACAAAAATTAAAAAAATACAATGATATTTTAAATTATAGGATTAAAAAAGTTATCTGCACTATAGGGACAAAAAGGTAATTAAATGAATAATAAAATATAGAATTGAATTTTGAAAGTGGGTATGTGTGAGAAATTTTATTTACACACATTATTATTAAAAGAAAAAAGTAGAATAAATAGAAAGAGAGAAAAGAAAAGAAAAGGAAAGAGGGAGCAGAGAGAGAGATGAATTAGCGATGGTGTTGAATGGGTGGAATTGGAATTGGAAGTGAAGAGAATGGTTGAAAGTGAGAGAGTAAGATGAAATTGCACTGCTCTCATTCTCACCACAAACTGACACTTGCAGTTGAAGGTCACTCTCACTCTCAACACTCAACACTCAACACCATTATCTTTTATTATTTCATTTATAGATAATAATAATAATAATAATAATAATAGTATGTATGGATCTCTCTTGGAGTTTTGTTTGAGGGATTAGATCTGATCAACTAACTGAATATCTGAACAGTTAGAGTTACAGGGTGAGCCTGCAGAGGAGGAAATTGGGAAGAAGAGAGTGATCGTGATCGTGATCGCGATCGTGATCGATGGCGTCTGCTAGCCTCGGAAGTGGTGGGGTCGGCAGTTCCAGGTCTGTTAACGGTGCCTTCAGGGGTTCTTCCAGTTCCGTCGATTGGCTTGGCAGAGAGATGCTTGAGATGAGGTTGAGAGACCATGAGGACGATAGAGTCAGTACAGTAACCTCTCTCTCTCTTTTCTTCTTTTTAATTTCATAAAACTCTATCCTTTCTATTCTCTTTTATTCATTCATTCTTTTCTCTCAACTTGGAAGCTCCTTTTCTTGTTTTCAAAACTCTTTGATCCCTTTTCTCTTTCTGTTTTTAAAACTCTTCTCTAAAACAATTTCACCCTAAAAAAACAGAAACAGTTGAGAGATGTTTCCGCATCCTCTTCTTTGTTCAAGTGCTGAGGTATGGACAAACACTCTAAGAGATCAGTTTTTTCGACTGAGCCGAGGGGGCAAACACTTTCATACCTGCTCAGGAGGCAAACAGATTTTAGAAAACAGAAAACAGCTTACTGTCTCTGAAATTTGATTTTTTTAGCCTTTTTCTTGTTTCTGTTTCAGCCAATTTAAGTTGCCCCTGGTTTATATTTTGCAGGATAGTGAGCCTGACATTATTGATGGTGTGGGTGCTGAGACAGGGCATGTGATAAGAACCAGCATTGGTGGCCGAAATGGTCAATCTAAGCAGGTAAAAAGAAAAAATAAATAAATTCTGGCTCATGTGGTAATAGAGAACTCTTGTGGTTATGGATTGGAATCATAGTTTAACTATTGACAACTAATAACTCTGACATAATTTTTTTTTGTTTGAGTTGACAGAATGTTAGTTATATTGCAGAGCATGTGGTGGGAACGGGCTCTTTTGGTGTTGTTTTTCAAGTGAGACAGAACAACGTAGTTTGTTTTTGATATCTTTTGTGAACACCATGCAGTTGATGTATGACATACTGATACCTTTTTCATTTCATTAATGCTTTTTATCAGGCAAAATGTAGAGAAACAGGAGAGATTGTGGCCATCAAGAAGGTTCTCCAGGACAAGCGCTACAAGAATAGAGAGTTACAAATTATGCAAATGCTGGATCATCCAAATATTGTTGCCCTAAGGCATTGTTTCTTCTCAACAACTGACAAAGAAGAAGTTTACTTGAATCTTGTACTTGAATATGTTCCTGAAACTGTGAATCGCATTGCGAGGAGCTATAGCAGGATTAACCAGCGAATGCCTTTAATATATGTAAAGCTTTATACCTACCAGGTATGTAATTGCTTGCTTCTCAGTTAGATCTGGAAATTCATATAATAATAGCAAGAGGCAGTGCCCAGAGTATTTAAATTTAATAACCTACATGTATTAAGGTGTTAATAATAATATATTATTAGCCCATGAAATGCTAACTCATCTCTTGTAATCCCTGCTTAATTGTTTTTCTTAAATTTTTATTTTAGTTCCTCAGCTTTAGCTTTATCTGATATGAAGAATTTGAGTTCCAGTTTCTCACACATGGAATTTTTTTTCAAAAGATTTGTAAAAACAGTAAAAAAAAATCATAATGGATATTCCTTTTGTATATGAACTGTAGACTTGTAGAAGGAAAGTAAGGTATTGTGTGATTTACACATTTTATATCCCTATTAATTTCTTGTCCACTGATATATTTATTTCTTCTTTTCTCTGATTTTGGCTGCAGATTTGCAGGGCCCTTGCTTATATACACAACTGCATTGGTATATGTCATCGTGACATCAAACCTCAGAACCTACTTGTAAGATATTTCTGAGCTATTGATTTGTTTGTTATGTGGAACTTATTTGGTATAGTCAATGTCTCATAATGCACTCATTTATTATGGTATTATTTTCATTTAGATGCTAATTATGATGTTGAAAATTTGTAACACTCTCATATCTAATATAAATCTACACTGAAAGGAAAGTAGGAAACATTACTGAAATGCAATTAATATATTGTGATCAACAACAACCAAGACTTTTCTCTTTAGGTACGGTTGGCTACATGGACCAAATGATGTCATAATGTTCTATCAGAATTCTTATCTGTAGACAAACCATTGACCTCTAAATCCTTTTTAATGGTTTTACCTATATAGACTATAGCTTTTCTCAATCTTCTTTGCCTAAAAAATTCACGATTGGGTTGCCTTTCATCTAATCTACCCTCCCAACTAGGGCTTCTACACGTCTTCTCCACACATGTTTACACATCTCTCTTGCAATTAGTATGTTATGTTCTCAAACAAATAATCAATGGAAGATGGTTATCCATACTGCTTATTATGTTCAATTTTCATTTTATTTTTGTTGAAATGTATGTCTGACTGCTTGCTCCTACGTCCTCCTGTGCCTCTGCATGTGCAAATAAAGATGGCTTGCTCTTTGGAAGTTTTGTCAATTGTTGTTTGCTTTAATCAGCAGATGATGTCTTAAACTTTTCCATGAAGTTTGCATTGAAATGGATAGTTTTATGAATGCTGGTTTTACTGTATACTATCACTTCAATTGTCCATGTCAATGACTAACACTTTTAAAATCTTAGTTGCTGGATGGAGGCCCAATAATGGCTTTATATTAATGATAACATGTCCTAACCACTTGGTCAAAGAAATTCAGGTAGCATGTCATGAACCCACTTCCTAAAAGCTTGAGCAATTAGGTAGAGGCACAAGCTGCACAACAGCAATGGCTTTATTTTACTAACATTGTATGTGTCAAATCTTTATGCATGCTGGCAGTATTGTTTCACTGTTTTTTGGTTATAATTATGGAGTTCAGATTATTTGGATTGTCCAACTTTTACTGTGTGCTTTTTAAATTTTAATATCTCTCTCTCTTGGAATCTATTCTTATCCAATGTGAAAGATATGTGAAAGTTTTATGGCCTTTACAGCAATGGCTTAACCTAACTGAAAGATGATACAATATGTAGCAAATATACTTGTGACGCAATCTGTTACTGTTTGTTTAGCTCAAATATATGTTACTCATTTCAGGTGAACCCGCACACTCATCAGCTGAAACTATGTGATTTTGGGAGTGCAAAAGTGTTGGTAAGATATTGATCTAAGTGCACTGTTGGTTGATGGAAGCTACCGTTTTTTGTCCTCAAGTTTCATCCATGTGCTTTTAATTCATCAGGTGAAAGGAGAACCTAATGTTTCTTACATCTGTTCAAGATACTACCGTGCTCCGGAACTTATATTTGGGGCCACCGAATATACAACTGCCATTGATATATGGTCAACTGGTTGTGTAATGGCTGAATTACTTCTTGGACAGGTATGTGGTGCTTGAAGAAAATGTGACAATTTTTTCTCATTTCATCATTTCTTTGTTTCCTGTCTTCTTTTTCATATTCCCTGAAGTTCAAGTTGATTTGCAGCCCTTGTTTCCCGGAGAGAGTGGAGTTGATCAGCTAGTTGAAATCATCAAGGTAAGGATTTACAATCCATTGTTTTTCAATTATCTGGATTTGGCTATCCTAGATTGTGAAATATTTTTTTTAGAAATCAAATGTACAATAAATTCAGTTGGGTCTACCAGAAATGGTATGTGTTCTGGGGATTTTTACATTTTCTGTGCATCCTGGCTCAAGGAAAGGGATATTTTTATTTTGTTTGTAGCGATGATTTCCTGTCTTAAATGTAGAAATGTTTTACAGTGTCTTGGTTTGAGAGGGATAGAGCAAAGAAAAAACAAATTTTCCTTTACTTGTACATTTTATAATTTAGGTTTTCCAAGTTCTGTCATTGTTCTAATATAAAGTTTTGTAGTTCACTATTCCCCCAATGGAGTCATGAACAATTACAATCTAATGATTTTTATTTCAGGTTTTGGGAACTCCTACCAGGGAGGAGATAAAGTGCATGAACCCAAATTATACTGAATTTAAGTTTCCACAGATAAAACCTCATCCTTGGCACAAGGTTCATTCTCTCTTCTGCTTACTTACATTCTGTAATTTACTGTGAATGTTTGTAGTAATTGAGGGTTTGGGTTAAATTTGCTTATGCTAATTCATTGCCTAGGTGAGCTACATTTTAATCATTGTTGAACCTGTACCGATACTATGCATTTCTTAAATGATACTTGTGTTTTTGTGGTCCATTTAATTGCATCTGCATGATTTCCCCCCTATTGATTCTAAGTAATTTGCCAAGCTGAGTAATTGAGCTGCTAGAACTAATTTCTGGGATGTGATGAATTCTGTATTATCATCCAGTATTTTGAATGTAGATTGTTCCTTATAAGTGAGGCATTTCACAGGGAAAAAAAGGTAATCGAGATGTTTCATTTTTAAATGAGAAGCAGAATCCTTTTGACATTTGTATTTCCTTCCTATCCCAGCTCCATTTTTTCAAAATAATAACTATACTAATAATCCCTTGTACTAATAACTATACTAATAAAAAAAATTCCTACGTTAGTATTGATGTAGTCTTTGTGCTAGGATTTCAATATGATATTATTTTAATGTGACAGATCTTTCCATATTGTTTTCTCTTAGAAACAGTAGAAACCTATACTTATTTTTTTGCACCTTTATCCTCACTACATTTTCTCTTTATTCGATCCATGTATGTGTGCCACTTAGTTGTAGTTTAATGGTACATGTTTGCAGGAAGCTAGAAATTATTATTGGTCTGAGATTTGATTTGTCTGCCACACTGGATATGGCATGGGACTGGATTAGTGCAATAATACTAGATTAATCATTGATGTAGGTAGATAACTGTTGAGAGTTGATACTTCCTAGTTCCTTGTCCAGAGATACCAGGAGGGTAGAACAGTACTTTGTCAGAAGTTAAAATTATTATAGGCTGCATTTTTCAAACAAGGTTTCAGTTTCCCAGTGGTTGGCAAGGGACCAGGGACGTTTTAAACATTCTAAAATTTAGGATAGACATCATCGATGTTATACATTAGTCCCTCTGATGCGCGTGTGAAGCTATTAAATTTGAGCGTATGCAAAGTATTGGTAAAACTGGTGTGAATGTTTAATCTACATTATTTCAAAGGATTCTTGGTTGAACGAGAGATTTACTGTGATATTATCCTAATTTGATAGGTCTTTCAGAAACGTTTACCCCCAGAAGCAGTGGACCTTGTCTGTAGGTTCTTTCAGTACTCTCCCAATTTGAGATGCACTGCAGTAAGTTGAATGTCTCCATTTTTTTTAGCTATTTACTTTTCTCATCTTGGATGTATAATTATTATAAAATTATTTGAAGCATATCATATGATATTATATGGCACTGCAGTTGGAAGCTTGCATTCATCCATTTTTTGATGAATTGAGGGACCCAAACACCCGCCTTCCTAATGGTCGACCACTTCCTCCACTGTTTAATTTTAAATCTCAGGGTGAGTTTAAGTACTCTCTCATATATCAGTTCAATCACAATCTATTAATGAAGTTTCTTTGGAAAGAGTTTTATTTAAAGCCAAACAATGGATTTGTCTCACAACACACGTGATTTGGGGTCATCAGGGTTATAAAGCAAATTCTGTAACTAAAAAACAATGGTAGTGGCCATTTTAGCATAATATCACTTATCGCCATGTCTTTAACCACAACTCATACAGGAGTGAAAGACACCAGATTTACATACTTGGCTTAATGATAGCTTGCATTTATTATTCTATTATACACTTAAATTTCGTGTTTGTTGTTCATTCATGCAGAACTTTCTGGTATACCCCCTGATGTCATCAATCGGCTTATTCCAGAGCATGCGCGTAAACAGAACTTATTTATGGCTTTGCACACCTAGCAATTTTCCCCCCCTAAGTTGTCGTCACTTACTAGCAGGCTGTAAATTATTCGGTTCATCCGAGAAAAACTCCACAGAAAGAGTTCCTAGGATTTATATTATATAATATGAAAAGTTTATTTTTATTTTTCCTTTTTTTTTTTGAATTTTTTGTCAAATTTCTATTCTTGTTCGGGAGACAAGGTTTTCATGTATATTTATGCCATACATGTGCCGCTGGTTTTCATGTATAAGACATGATAGTGTTAGGTTTAGATAATATAAGACATGATAGTATAGTATAGTAAGTTGTATTAGTTTTGATGTTATACATCGTTTGATGTGTCATGCTGATATATGTTTGAATAATTTTATCCATACTGGCTCTTATCCAATTGTATTAAACTCTGATAGGACAAACAGGTCCTAACCAAATCCGTCGAGAAAGAAAAGAGTCTCGCAAAGACGTTATAAGAGGAATAATAGGTAGTAACATCTTCTCCGGAAATTTTTGCTTCCAAATTCACCTCAACAACACTGTAAGCAGGAGTAGTCTTGTGTTTGTGGATCCCACGGAATTTTTTTTTTATTTCTTTTTAGATCCATGTTTAGAAAACTAATTTTAGTTATAATACATAAAATGCCTATTATAGGAATTAATAAAACTTTGAAATACATAACTGAAAGATATAATTAAGTTGGAAAGAATAACTAAATAAGTATATAAATGAAGATTTTTATTAAAAAATATATAAAAATAAC